>UELV01135339.1:12834-23947 GCA_900490015.1 Megastigmus stigmatizans | reverse complement strand
TATATATATATAATAAGTTTTATGAAAAAAGATTCTCTTTTTAAAAAAACTGAAAATCCTGCCACTCGTGGATCTACTTTCTATATAGTATTTAATTGGGTTCCCTTACAAACGTTTTTCGCATTTATGATTGAATCGTAGCCTCTATATACAAAACCAACAGATACCTTATTGTCACGCCACAGAATGCTCTGTAGTTATTTTACAATTTTACACTAAAAAGTAATAATATCCTCGATCACAAACTAACTTAAATCCAGTCTAGGCTAATCAGGGCAAATATTTAAGGCTTTAGAATATTAAAAGAACTTGAATATTTTTTATTTGTATTGAAATATATTATTAATTTTTACAAATTTTGAGGTTAGAAAGAAATATTTTCATTCCATTAAATGTTTGTAAAATTTATAAAAACTAATTCATTTATGTAACCACTACTTTTTTCATATCCATGGCAGTAAAAAAAGTTCAATCAGAATTTTATTTTGTATTATTGTATCATTATCTATACACCGTAATTTAAAATATTTAAAATATGTATTTTATAACTTTAGAATTTACAAAATAAAACAGTTGTTTTACACGTTAATATAAATCGTGAATTGTGACAAATTTTTTAAGTACTCAATACTTTTCTGCCTTTGTCTTATCAAATTTATAAAACTTTGTTAGCCTGAGTACCATTTGTAATTAATGATGCAACTTTATTGAAATGTTGTAAAATTCACATATACGCTTGTACCTATGAATAAAAATTATACAAACTGCAACATCGTTTACACTTTTATGGCATTGACATCGATAAAGTATGTCTTTTTAAAAACCTAAATTTTTCTGTCATGTAACACACTTAATTTATATTCAATGAGGAACAGTCTAGAACACATAAAATTATATGCATAACTAAGTACACGCTATTTAATAAAAATGGGAGCATAACAAATGAAAGTAAAAAATGATATATGAGAGACCTTACCTTTGTAACATTTTGTTTGTATATTCAAATTTAATAAGAAATAATATCATTGAAAATACAATATAAGAGAATCTCTCATATTATAAATTAAATTGAAAAACAATTTTATATGTCTTATCAATATATGCAATTGATAAAAATAGCACAAAAATACATTTTGAAGAGTATAGAAAAGTGTACATACATTCATTTTCCGGACAGTTCACTCATAATAGAAATATGTGCTTTATAATAAGTTTTACTTAAATTTCGATAAATTATTTTTCAAGCAGTCATTAAAAATGGCTGATAATTTATTAATAATTAGGGTGAGCAGTAAGCTATTGAAATCATCGAACCGTAGTAGTAGTTAGAATTTGAAAAGAAAAATATTTTTAAATTCCTACCTTCTTTTTTATAATATAAATGAGTCACTTGTCTATACTTTTATAAACAGTTTAATGAACGTCCATTTCACGATAAAATGCAGTATAATCGCAAGGCATAAGTGGAGATGATTATTTTTAGCCTCTCGTTAAAAATTGTAAGGTAGTTAAATGTTCTCAATGTTTTCAAGCAGTTATGTTACTTAAAAGGAAAGAAAATAAGCATGTTAATTTGTGGCAGGGAAATTTGGAATGTGAAATTTTATAGGTCGCGAGCAAGAAGACCTCTTCATGCAAAACTCTTTGCAGCCATTTAAAGATCGCGCATGACTTCACATCAGAAAACATCTGCTGTTTCACTTCTAACCCTGACGTAATAGGTAAACATACGCACACAGACACATACACAGGAACAGCAGCGACTCCGAAATTCCCTCTGCCCTTTAAAGTGCCGTGCCCCTTTTTAATGGCGTGCGTATATATATATATATATATATACAATCGAATGAATCGAGCGGACTCGCGTACTGTTTTGCTATGCGCTTACTAGAGGCGACAACTTTTATTGCACTTCCGAGCCTCTCCTGCTTCTGCGTGTGCGAGTGTGCATATATATACCTATATACAAACGCGCTTAAACGTATCGTATTAAAACCGGAGCCATATCGGTTTCGAATTTCGAGCCGGACATTGATCACGGAAGTGTATTCCGAGAAAAATCACCGAGTTGTGACAACCGTACTATCTTTATTTACACATTTATTTACGGCTTTCATGTCCAGGATTTGAAATTGATTTGGAGCTACTCCTGAACTGCGTATAATTACACGAAAGCAATCAAATTACTGGTTCAGTGTTCGATACAGAAATTACAATGCAAAGTATACAAGTTACAACCGAATGAAAGTTTTGTGACGGTAACATTTGTTTTTATCCGATGAACGTCAAGTTCGTTTGGAACCACAAAATCGATTTTTCAAAATATCACGCTGAACCTTGCCAACGGAATTTAAATTACGAAGTATTATTGTACTGAAGATACGATTAGAATTTGTAACGGCACACAAATAGTCTACAGACGTGCAGACTAACCTCAAAAGAATACTTACGTCCCGATTATTTATTGAAAGGCTGCGAGTCGTGAAATTGCGCGGAAACGCTGGGAACCCAATTGCAGTGACCTCGGCGTTATCGCCACAACCTCTCTCTCTCTCTCTCTTGCGCGTCAAACGACAAAAATCCACGCCAGCGCTAGATCGAAAAAAAATGGGAAAAAACGAGTCGCGGCAGCAGCACCAGCGGGATATCCCACCAGCGACAAGCGGAAAAAGTTTTGTTGTCACAACGCAAATATGATAGCTCTCTCGTTCTCTCTCTCTCTCTCTCTCTCTTTCTCTCTTTCTCTCCCCTCGGTTCTCGCGCGAGTGCATGTGGCCTCGCGTGAGCGTGCGGCATATCATGTACACACAGAGAAAGAGAGAGACAGAGAAAGAGTGCGAGGAGAGCTGTTATACCCGTGCAGGGGGGCAAACGGTAGGTGGGGGGAGGAGAGAAAACCCGTTTGACAGCTCGGCATATAGCTCCTCCTCGTAGACGTGTCCAGCTGCAGCCTATGTGCTCTCTAACCCCTGTATTCTAATCATTCGCGCACACACACATACACACAATCACTGCTCCGCAGCAGACGATATTCCAATGAGTTGCGAAAAACGCTGTGGATTTTAATAACCTCCGCGAGCTATAGTACACGATTGCGTGTATGTGTGTGTGAGAGCGAGCAATCGTGTATATACTTATGCGTGTGAGTGAGTTGCGTAGGCGCGATGTATCGCGTACATGTATACGTATATGTGGTCAGAGTAGGCTGAAAACAACTCACCAGGTGAAGGACGGTGTTGACGACTTCCCGATTGGAGACCTGGCCGACCTCGATGAGACCGATGAGCACGGCGAACTTGAGGCTGTCGTTCATCGCCATCGCCACCACCTCCTCGGGCCGCTTGATGTCACTGAACGGCGGCGACTTTATGTCCGCCATCGCGACCACCCTTCTCCTCTGCACCCTCAATAATAATTATTATTTTTTTTTATTTATACTACAAGAACGTCGCACACAACGGGCCTCCTGCGGTCGCGCACTCCTTCGCTCTCTATCACACGGGGAGCGCACGATGATACGAAAACACACTGCGCCGCGCACACACACTTGCCCCACTGCCGTCACCGTCGCCGCCTCCGCAACTGCTGCTGCTGCTGCTGCTGCTGCTGCTGCTGATGATGATGATGATGATGACGATGCTGATGTTGCTGCTGCCGTCGCCGATGAAGCTCCGGTGTCTAAGGCGAGTTCGAGTCCCTGTAGCCGCCTTAGGCGAGAACGGAGCCGCGAGGACACGGGGGGAGCGAAGGGAGAGGCGCACAATAGGCGCGCGTGACGCCGGCGTCTTCGTGGTGGCTGGTTGGAAGTCGCGCTCGCGCGATGCCTCCGACGAGGACAAGGAGGACGAGCGAGCCACGTCCGCGGACACTCGAGGCGCTTTGGCTCGGTGCAGCCGAGTCCAGAAGGGCCTGTGCTATCGCCCGGAGCAGCTGGTGCCGCGAAACACACACACACACTCTTTCTCTCTCTCTCTCTCACTCTGTATCTCTTGCTCCGAAATAGTTAGTTCCTGCAGTCCCTGTGTGCGTCTCTGTCGATGTCTGTTCTGCTGCTCTCGGTGCGCGAGGACGTATCCGCCAGCGTGTGTAGCACACGCGAGAGTTTTCGCTCGTTCTCGCGAGAGCCGTAGTCTCTCTCTCTGTCTCTCTCTCTCACTCTCTCTCTCTCTCTAGTGCTCCTTCTCTCAGCCCGTCACATGATAATACAACACAAATTGATCTGCCATGTTGGAAAGTGGTCACTGTTGTGAGCGGCCTGCCAGCGCGCCGACGGCAAATGTCCCTATGGCTGGCCTGTCTGGTGCTGCGCTGCTGCTCGCGCTTTCTCGACCCCCCTCCGCTCGCTCGCTCACTCTCTCTCTCTCTTCTGACTGCGGTGGATATGTATACTCTCTCTCTCTCTCTTTCTCTTTCTCTCGCTCAACTATTGCGCGGCGCTATCTGGTTACGTGCGTTCCGGGTACCTCGGCTCTGGCTGCTGCTGCACTACGTGTGTTATGTGCACGACTCACGAGCGACGGCGCGAGATTGAAGAAACTCTAGGCGCGCCGCTCGCGCGATCGCTTCGCACGACGCGACGCGGATCGATATGGAACGTTGCTCGGCAGCTGAGCAGAGAGCGGCCCGTGCGGTTAAGTATATGGTGCCTGCAGCAAACGGGAGGCCACTATCTCTCCTACCTGTGCAGAAAGCCTTATCGACGATTGGTCATAAGTACACTTTATACCCTCCATGTCTCGAGGCGAGCTAAATTTGAATTAACCTATCTGATCTTGACAATCGTGCAGCTATATATTATCAACGAATATAGACGCTGATATTATATCATCATGCCAAAATTATACGATTTTTATTTCCTGTCGTCAACTTAATAGATTCGAATAAGTACCAAGTGCAACTGCACTGTAGTACCCGCTTTGACTAGCTGGAGTCTTATAGAATTACAATTGCTATAAGTATTGAACTATAAGACGTAACGTTTCAAATTTTCAAATAGAAAATTTGGTAAAAAATTTTGAAACTTGCTATCGAGTATTAAATTCACCTAATATATGAAACATACAAAAGACATACTTGTTTATACATTAATACATCCTTGTACGTATAAGATAGAGACACGACTGCTATCAGCTGATATATGTTTTTAAAATATTGTATCAAATAAATTATTATCATAAGAAAACAAGATTTTTGACGATGAAAATCGATATTTATCTATAACTCCCGTTTCCGTATAAAATTTTTTTAACGAAATTTCCTATCTTGAAAATGTCTTTTGTCTGGACAATAGAAATCTTATCAGATTATCTTATCGATATCTACGATTAAGTACGACTCATGGACGAAAACAAAACTCAAACATGTTGTGAATATTATCTTTCTCATATTTAATTTATCGATTGGTATTTATATTCGCTATAAAAGCATCACAGATCAAAATAATTAGGTTTAAAGCACTGATTACTTTTACACAACCATTTTTTTCAAACAGAACATAAATTCATTGTGCCAAATTTATTGCACATTTAAAGTACTAAAAGATCAAGTATTCAAATTAGGGTCCCAGTTTGAATGTCACCATCTGGAACGTACTAGGAATGATTATTCTTCTTTTATTTAATAAATAGATTTTGATCGGAATTGATCAACACTGAGGCTAAGGGCAATTCCGGTCATTTTCAATTTTTTAATTTAAGCCTCAAATGAAATAAAACGTATTCTCAGCTAAAGGTTTGTTGATAGTAGCCGCTGTAAGCTAATAAAATAATCCTTTGGAATCAAATAAAACTGCTATACGCACTTAAGCTTATACTTTATTAGCAGCACTTAAGCATTATATATGCACTTAAGCTTTGACTGCTATAAATTAAAAGATATAGTAGTCGAAGCTTAAGTGATCGTTAATACCCCAGCCTACTCTAAGGCCTAATTTAATGTTCTTCAATACATTACAAAATTACAATGCATTTTGATTTTACCGCTAAAAATTATTTGATCACTTGCGTCCTCTAACGACGAAAAAAACAGACTATTCTACATGTATTCTGCAGAGTAAAAGTTGAGTTGACTGTTGAGGCGACAGTCACGCCAGCGTGACTACCTATAGCGTGAGCTTACTTTTACAGCTAATCCTGCTAATCTTACTCATCAACTTACTCACACAAATGAGTCATGGTTCATGGATGCATGGAATCCCTATAGTATACTAAACATATACTTCATATTATACAGATACAGTTACAAGGCGAAGGCGTGAAGAGGGGTCCAGGAGGGAGACAGACGTAGTAAAGATGGCGGCCGTAGACGTCGAACGTGCAAAGGTGAGCATTGTTTTGTATAGATTTAACAATTTATAGACATTCTACCTACTTTCAATTGTTCACTTGTTAAATAAGTCTATATAGAATAAGCTTATTGTTAAAAATCATTCTTTTACCATGAAATTATTGAAATATATTCAGTCAAAATGAAGTTAAGGGCGTTGGTTTTTATTCCTTTTCTTGTGACCGTAAATGCACTTAGAATATGTGACATTCTAAACCCTTATATGGCATCCTAACTGTAACTTCCGGAATTTGCTGCTATAATGAAGTATTAAATTAAATAAAATTATGATTTTAAAGGTTGATAATGGCAATCGCAACTTGAAATTATCGGGACACGTTGGGTTTGACAGTTTGCCTGATCAGTTGGTGAATAAATCAGTGCTAAATGGATTTGTTTTCAACATACTTTGTATTGGTAAAATTTCCTGTCTTTGTAATACTATTGCCACTGATTCATACTTTATACTAACGCTCACTATTTGTTACTTTTTAAAATGCAGGTGAAACTGGACTTGGCAAATCAACACTTATGGATTCATTGTTTAACACCAGCTTTGAATCGTCTCCCAGTCCACATAATTTACCATCTGTGAGATTAAAAGCTCATACGTATGAATTGCAAGAAAGCAATGTTAGGCTAAAATTGACAATTGTTGATACAGTTGGTTATGGAGATCAGGTTAACAAAGAAGACAGTTTTAAAACTGTTGTAGATTATATTGATGCTCAATTTGAAGCCTATTTGCAAGAGGAATTGAAAATTAAACGTTCAATTTCTAATTACCATGACAGTCGCACTCACGTGTGCCTTTATTTCATTTGTCCAACAGGACATGGGTAAGTTTTTCTTGTACTTTAGAAATAAAGCATGATTGACAAATACTATATTTGTTAAATAACTACATTAACTTAATAATTGATACATTGATTATCATAAATTTTAACACATTTCTTCCTAACTAAAAGTTTCAAACCAAAAAATAAAATTTATGTAATTTTCGTGCATGATAATTAAAATTAAGACTTCTTAAAAATATGGTTCTGTAAATTATTGCATAGTAATACTAATTATTTCTTTTAATGCAGATTAAAGTCAATTGATCTAGTTTGTATGAAAAAATTGGATACAAAAGTTAACATAATCCCTATCATCGCCAAGGCTGATACCATTTCTAAGACTGAATTACAAAAGTTCAAAGTAATTATTTTATTTTTTATAATTAATTGTTTAAGTAATACTCTGTGGTATAATTATTAAATTTCTTTTTGTAGAGTAAAATTATTAGTGAGCTCCAGAGCAATGGAGTAAATATATATCAATTTCCAACGGATGATGAAAGTGTCATTGACATAAACACTCAAATGAATGCAGTGGTACCTTTTGCAGTAGTGGGTAGTACAGACTTTGTTCGTGTTGGAAATAAAATGATGAGGTCTCGACAATACCCATGGGGTACAGTCCAAGGTATTTAAACACAATTCAATTTTTTGTAATAAGTAGCTATTGTCCTTTATTTTAGAATTTTTAAAAATATTTAAAAAGAATTAAGAATTAGATCTAAAATATTAAAATAATATAATACTAGATAGCCTAAATGAATTTTTCTTTCTTCATGAATGTATCTTGGGATGCAAAACATGGGATAAATGATCAGTGGAGTAATTAATGATGATTAATCTATTTGTTTCATAGTTGAAAATGAATCACATTGTGATTTTGTAAAGCTTAGAGAAATGTTAATTCGTACAAATATGGAAGACATGAGGGAAAAGACTCACCAACGTCATTATGAATTATATCGCCAAAAGAGACTTGAACAGGTAATTTACTGTTTATTTATTTACTGAAATTATAATAATAATACATAAATAAATCGAAATTGGATTTATAACACATAAAAAATGGTATTATGTTTAAAATGCAAATAATTAAGAAATTATAAATAATTAAAATATTTTTTTAGATGGGATTTACTGATGTAGATAGTGAAAACAAGCCTGTGAGCTTCCAACAAACATGCGAGGCAAAAAGATCAACCCATCTCCAAGAACTTCAACAAAAAGAAGACGAAATGAGGCAGATGTTTGTTGTACGGGTTAAAGATGCTGAAGCTGAATTAAAAGAAGCTGAAAATCATGTAAGTTCTCTAGACTACTTGCTTTTACGACATTTTTTATTATTAAAGAGAAGGTGGACGAGTAAAGTTATCGATATTTACCTTTTCATACTTTTTTCGTTCAATATTAATTAATTATTTCAGCATTTTTTGAGTTAAACCCAATTCTTTGTAGTACAGAATTGCTCAAATTAAAAAATGTTAAAATAATGAAAATTGAAAAAAATATGAAACTTATTAATATCGGTAACTATGCTTGTTCGCGGTTTCTCCTTACCTAAGACATTTAGTAAAATAAATTTGTCTACCTAGCTTCATAACTTTTTAATTGTCAACTAAAATATTTAGTAAATTAAATTATTAAGTATTTTGCTTTCTAACTTACTAAACAAATGACTTTTATGAATCTAAAATTGGTGAAAGGGAATTCAATAAATGCATCATTTTTATTCTCAATATTACAAATAAACAATAACTTAAATATTATTAACACTTTATCTGCAGCAGGATCAGCCAGTAGTTGATAAATTATGCCATATTATTGAACAATTTTTTAGGCTCTTTAAAAATTAATATCTTGTAATAATTTAGTGAATAAATTGTTATAGTTTTTAATTAATACAAATAATTCTATTTAATTTTCTATACAAAAAAGTATTGCAATTGATTTTATTCAGTGCAAAATCTAACATATTCTAATGTATTTTCGATTATGTTTTAGCTGCATAGTAAATTTGATAAACTAAAAAGAGATCACACAGACGAAAAGAAGAAACTAGAGGAAAGCCGAAAAAAACTGGAAGATGATATTCAAGAATTCAATAGGCGAAAAACTCAAATTGCGATGCAGTCACAATCACATCACACTCTTACTCTCGGAAAGAGTAAGAAGAAGTAAATTATATTTACTTTAGAATTGAACTTGCTATTATGCATTTATTTATCAAGAATCGGTTGCGAAAAGATAACTTAGTTTTTACTCAATATTTAATTCCAAATAAAAAGTACCATTGTCTTATTTATCAAAATTTACAATTTAAATTATTTAAAAGTATTATAATCAATTGCAATACATAAGATATTTTAAGCAAGTATTGGAAAGCCTACTTAGTATTTAATTTTTATATACTTTTTGATAGATATAATTTTACATTATATAGCTAAATATTGTCGTTGGATGAATCTTTATACGAACAAAAATAAACGAAATATTTACTTAATATAAAGACTATTAATTCAATATTTCCCATAATATATTTATTTTAATACAACAAAATAATAACTCATGGAAATTTCGGAATTAAACATTTTATTACTCAACAAAAAGTAACAATGAAAACCTAATATAATATTAACTTTGAAAGTAATTTAAACACTTTGTTACAGTACAAATTCAAAGTGTACAGAGCTCTTACATACAACTTATTCATCGAGCACAAAGTGATATAAACATAATAATATAAAAAAGCAGGTACGGTTACATTACTTACATACGATCTGCGATCGATTAGTAGAAGTAGATTAGGACATTACATTATGGCAAAAATATAACGTATGTACTACAGCTACGGCATCGCAGAAAAAGATCATCGATCATCTTACGACTTTATAAAAAAAAAGCTCTTGCTCTGTTTGGGAACAAACTTTATTTAACAATATCTCGCAATCATGTATGCGTACAATTTTACCGTAGTATCATTTTCTAGACTTCTCGTGCTTGCGAGTTGCGATTCATCGATTACATGATTCTGTATATATTTTACGTTTACATGTTCTATCTGTATAAGCACTTTAATCTGTTCGTGAAAAAAATAAGTCATGACGTTTTGTCCATTTTCGGGTTTACAAAATATTGGCGAGATCCATATTATTGCGACACATCAATCATACAAATCGTTTTGTAATATTTGCATTATTCACATGGATTGAATTATTTTAAAAATAAATGTACTTATCGATAAATTAATTACAGATCTACGCTTCTACACATATGTTTATAACAAAGATTTAACTAAACATAATACAAACTTTGTTTTGCATTGCATAAATCTTTGCGACAAACTTAATTTAAAAAAAATGACTCGCAAAGTTTCTTTTTTTATCATAATTTTCAAAACGAGATTTAAAAAAATAATTTTCAATAAATATAACAATTGAGAATATGCCGCATCTCCATAAATTATCCATGCTGCAACATTTCAACGGATTACAAATCCCACAAAACTATTGCGCAAACCATCCTTCTCTTCTTTTCCTATGTACAAGAAAGTGCAGAAAGAGCGTGGAGTGTTATTTTTATTTTCTGTTTTTTTTTTCTCGAACGTAATTATCGCATACGCCTTTAAACAATATATAGCCTCAACGCGCCGACAAGACTTGTCGGACGATTCTCTGCTTTGGTATTCCTTTGCACGTTGTGCCCTTGCATTTCTGGAAAAAATCAAACAGATGTGAGCCCTTTTCACATAATATTATAACCTTCTCTTCCTGATCGTCTTTAACGACGTTGTGATAGCGCCTGTTTCATATACTTAACGCGATTTTTATTCTACGGTTTATTATATAAAAGTAGAAAAGATATATATGTATATATATTTATACTTTTTATCAGGATTATTACAAGATTAAGAAACTTTATGATTTGAATCAAGATATATATATATATATATA
>UELV01135339.1:0-12814 GCA_900490015.1 Megastigmus stigmatizans | reverse complement strand
ATATATATATATATATATAAAAAGGATGAATCAATTCCATCGCATTTGCTATATACCATTCGATAGATCGTGAAATTCTAAGAACGACGTAACTTTCTCGTTTTTTGATCTGACAAGTAGTTTTCGTGTTATTAATTGTTAAAAGTTTGTAAGATGAGCCAATCAGTGGGCAACTACAGCGGGCGACAGCTATAGCTGCCCGCTGTTTAGCTCATCTTACAAACTTTTAACAATTAATAACACGAAAACTACTTGTCAGATCAAAAAACGAGAAAATTACGTGGTTCTTAGAATTTCGCGATCTATCGATTGGTATGTAGCAAATGCGATGGAATTGATTTATCCTGTATATAAATTCATAAAAATTGCGCAACATTTCTCGCAATTTCGGAATGCAGTATCGGTTAAAAGTTACAAAGAAAAGTACTTGCATACTGTTGACCATCAAAATCATCAGAAGAAGCACTCAAAACCAGCTGTAAGCTTCGTCTTTGAAATTTCGTACATTAAATACGTGATATAAAGACGATTTTCATTAGTCGCGTGAATAATTCGTTTCGTTTTATAAGCAAATTAATGACATTTCAACCGAGTCTGATTCAGACATTCAACCGTATGTAGTTGCATTAATTATTACTAGTGTAGGCAGTGCATTTTAAAAGTTGCCTTTACAAGATTGCGTAAAGCCATGACCTTGGCAGTATCATTCAAAAAGTTATCCTTTCCGTAAAAACCGATTCTTAGCTCAATTATGATTATAATCATGTGATAATTTGTAATGGTATTTTAAATTATCGTATGAACTTTATAGAATATATCGTTAATCTAGATACTATCCGAAAAATTTGAAAACCATGTGATGTTTCAAAATTAGCAGCGTGTTAATCAACAAAATTTTATTATAGGTATGATACAGAAAATAATTTAAATCACGTAAGCGATTTACAAATGTTTAAACATGATTCATGATTCTGGAGTATACTTTAATTCTGTAGAACTCGTATACTACATTTTATATGCTTGCAAGTTGAATAGGTAAATGGAAGTTATCAAAAATTTTTGAAAGATTATTCGAATATTGATTTAGCTTATGTAAAATGGCGTTATGCTGACCGCCTTGTCATCTTTCCTGAGATTATAATTGCACTATATTCCAATCGTTTCGCAACGCTTGAAAATCAAGTCTCGGTGCTATCGATTCACATGTCGTGTACAATTTCAGCGATAACTATTCGTATAATTTAAGGGCTAATTTGGCCATTGCGGTCTTAATTCTACTGTCACCTCGTGCTCGTGCTATTTTCTGACGATTTAGGCAGTATTCATTTTAGGAAAAAAAAAGAAAACGAAAAATTCTAATTTGATTGAAATAAAAAAAAATAATAAAAAAATATCAGTTTGTTTATACTTTCAAATCATCAGATAAAGCTGTAATTTATTACTATTTTCCATAGTAAAATATATAGTGCCTTAGCGTGTACTCGTGAACGATTGCATAAATACGTGCGCACTACGTAATTCGGCTTTTTGATCTCTCCAAAGACAAAAGAAACACGTCCCCTGTATTCCTTTATTCCAAAGGAAATCCTTGATCCAAAAGTATAGCCTTTTCCACCTTAAACTTTGCCTTGAAAAAGAAAAAGCACTGATTCTATATAATTATTCGTCTTTGCAAACAAAGCATAGCATATATATCTTCTCTCATCAAAAACGTTCTCATTCATACTTCTAATCGCTCCAGCGTGGACAAAGACAAGTTTTCCATTCCCTGTATATATGTATAGAAAGCATCGATTCTCTTATGCAATAACTAACGCAAAATATAAAGAAAAAGAGATTTCGCCGAGTGCGGGACATCGATCGACATTCATCGTACGTGCGAACGATTTTCTTAGTGAGGCGATTGCTGGATCCTACAACATCGGCGAGAAAAGCAGCAATAGTTGTCTGAAGATTAATTACTTTGAGGAACGTTCGATCATTCGTTTATGCAATAATGCTATCATGTAAGGATAAAATATTAAAAAAAAAAATAATAATATTTTATGCTAAATAAACATGCGTTTCGTTTTTCTGCAAAGAAACTAAAATATTTCTTTTCAATTAATTATACTTCGCACGAAATACTAAAGTTTGCTATAAAAATCGAATAAACGAGTCGTCCGCAAAGCAAATAAGTTCAGCCCAACATTCGGATGCAGCTCTAACGGGAAAAATCTAATCGATACAACGAGGAAAGAATTGGTGTCTTGTCAGCTGGGGAGCAGGCACTAGGTATCTGGGTAACGTGCACGTGTGTAAAAGTGGGATATTGAGTTTCTTTGAGAGAGCGAGAGAGATAGAGAGAGAGAGAGAGAGAAAGCTAGCGAGCAGAAAGGGACTCGGGAGTCGGCGGACTGCGATACTTGGCGCGTATGTGGAGGAAATTGTTGCTGTGCTTGCTGGCGCTGTGCGGAGGCGGTGTGCTCTCGCGACTGAGGACCCTCACCTGGCAGGGGTCGTGCCTCGTCAGGAAGTGCTCCAGGGTGTCCCAGCCGCCGCCGACTCGCACCATCATGTGCCGACCCTTCAGAAGCTGCGAACATTCAAAGGTAATTTCCCTTGGCTTAGCGAGTGCGACTATATACTTATGTATATATACATATATATGTCCTATTCGCCTCTTTCTTACGTCCCTACTTTGTCTTACGTTATTCGTGTCAATGGCTGCATGAGCTTCAAGCTCCTTTTCGAGATTATCTCTAGATTATACATTGAATAAAGTGCGCATTTTAGCAGTACTAAAATAGATATAAAAAATAAACAATAGATTAGTATTTTGTGGGCTTTTCTAAACTAGTATCAGTATGTTTTCATAATTTCTTAGATCATCTATTGCACCGATGTTTTTCTCATATATATGTGCAGAATTTCATTTTGTTTTACAGTTTCGTGTTGTAAAATGTTAATTTGATTTCATTTTCTAGATTGTGTGTAATTCATGATTTAAAGATTTTTTTCAATTATTTTATTACATAGTTATCAGTGTTTTAGAGCAAAAAAGGTCCTCATGTATACAGTGTAGTTTGATCAAATAAAAGGAGTAAATAAAATGTGCACTTTATAGCAAACTAATCTCAATTGACTGATATTTACGAGATATTCACTACTGATTTAACAAAATACATATGGGCTCGACACTTGAATGTCATCATAAAATATTTACACTATTGTGAGAAAATGATTCTCATATTGGTCTGCGTAAAATCATCGTCAGTTCCATTTATCGGTAAACTCTTTAAATAAATTATTAGATAACACACGTCTACTGTACAGGATATTCTCATAATAAATATTTCTAGCTCAATAAGGTACTTTCAATTATGTACAAAATCATCAAAGTAGACTACACTGCGAGTATACACTGAAAGAGATAACAAAGTTGAAGCTATGCGAAAACAACGTCTTACCCTTATAAACACATTGCGCCCAGCAATGTGATAGCGTCCCTCGCCAACTTTCCGCACTTTGAGCTTGCTACACTTGCTGGATGGACACTGGCAGAGTCTCCGGACAGCTTCCGCCGCCCTTCTTACCTGCAGACGACACGACAAACGTACAGACAACAAAAAAACGAGTGTGACTAAATACTGGGAAAAGAGTGTACGGTACACACGAGAAAGTCGCGGTGAAGATGAAGTAAAAAAAGAAAATGAATAAGCGACTAAATACAGAAGAAAGGGAGGACGCTCAAACTGAGCGTGTATATATATGTGTACATCGTTTCGAAAAGTTGAGCACGTCGACGGCGAGCAAAATAAATCGGTTTCCGCTCTAAACTTTCCAACTTATGCGACGGAGACGTGGATCGAGCGTCGTCGGCTTGTCTCAGTGCCTCTACCGGCTACTTTGTATGCGTGGACTTTAACGCGCTCGTGTAAGAAACGTGAAGTGCATAGGATGAGTAGTGGGGGAGAGGGGCGTTTGTCTAGCCGTAAGATATAAATGCGATACTCTTATGTGCCGTTCTAACTACCGCGAGGGACCCGGTCTACATGGATATGGACACGAGGAATGCGAGCCATACCAAAGCCCATTGCGGTGCACTGCTGTTTTAACCTTAACCTTCGTGTAAATGTGTAAAGTACATTGCATATTATATGTGTGTATAATAAGGCGGCTCGGAAATATGTTATATATCTTCTGTAATATTTTCAGATAGTTTTCACATAAAGTAAGGTGTAAAATTCCTGATACGGAAATGTAAAGTCTCGTAGGATATACCTTTATGGTATAGCAACTTTGATATTATATGCATCGAACAGTTATACCGAAATACTATATAACGTCTTATGTAAATTAATCCGTAAAAGTTATTATACTTATAGCTCCTATACGGGAAACCTGTTTGACGCGTATACACTCATATCCGAGATAAGCATAAAAATAACACTTTACGACATAAATATTATGCACATGGTATAATATAATACATGTTTATAAAAAAGTGCACGAATTACCGTACCAACGTGTCCGTCAATTTCAAAACAAAATCACGTAGGTACAAGCTCGAAAATTAGATAGAATCTCGCCAGCGGCATTCCGCTTTTACCGCGGAAAACAGTTTTTTTCCCATAAGCTCGTCTCGACGAATCCCCATCACTCGCCGAAATCCCCGGCCTGGAATAAGCCCATTAGGCGATAACGCGATAGAAAGCCGGCGACGACAGACGGGTACGACAAAGTGTGTAGAGCTGCGGAAAGCGAGAAAGAGAGAGAGAGAGAGAGAGAGAGAGAGAGAAGAGGAGGAGAAATGGTACGTACCTTGCGGTCGAGTTCGGTGAGAGGTCCCGTGTGTTCGGGCGGCTCGGTGGAGGAAGGCGAGGGTGAGCTCGAGGGCGAGAGGACTTCGTCGGGATCCTCGGCACTTCCGCGCGACCAGTCGTCCTCCGTCGTGTCGCTGGGGACGCCGTCGCTGCCGGTCGGTCCGTTGTCGCTGACCGAGCGCCGCATCTCCGGCTCGTGGGTCGGCGTCGTAGCTGGATCCAGCCATCGCGTGGGGCTCGTCGACATCTCCACTGCCGAGCTGAGGACAGATGGACAAACCCGCCGAGTTAGCGCTTTTAGACAAGTGCAAGCGCAGCTGGTGCTGTTACCGACAAACGCCAATTCCTACCCTTTTTCTCTCTATCGTGTGGGGGGAGACTTTTATCGTACGGATAATTGGCGAGAAATTAGTGAATTGTGCGCCGGACATGACCGCTGACTTTGCCGCTGAATGAGAATCGATCAAACGGACTTTTTTGCCGGCTGGCTCATTGGTTATAAAGAATGAGAAAATGATACATTGGTACTCGTATGTTTATTGGATTGTAAAAGCTTGACTCGTGAGCAACATTACCGACGTATTTGAGAGAAATTGTAGAGTATCGTAGTAATGTACATTTCACGAAAACAATACTATTAGCTTGCAAGTAACCTTGTTCCAAACTATTAAAAACAAAACTACATTTGTTGTTGTAGGTAAAAACCATAGAATAACTTGCAAGCTAATTTCACGTCCAGTGCGCGCATCAACTCGTACGGTCTTTATGGAAGCGCATTTCGATAATTAAAAAAAAAAGAGGTAAATTACTCTATTAGTAAAATATATGAGCCATTACGAATTTCAGTGCATTGCGTGCACCTTCTCTTTTTATATTTTTACAGTGTTGCATTTCCTGCTGCGAAGGGACTGCGGCGCGTATATAGCAAACGGAAATTCGCAGAATGTCACGCCTCATTCGGGATGACGCAACGCAATTACATGCGCGCTCGACGTAAGGTTTTTGTTTCAAAATTCACCGGCACCTTAAAAGAAAGTATATTCTAATGAGGTGAGACGCGACCACACCTACACCATGTCTCTCCTTGGTGCACTCCAATTCTTGGTCGTTTCTTTTTTTTTGTTCTACGAACGGCCCCCGCCGATGCAACTGCAGCTTCGTGATTAAAATGAGCGACACGACACATTGTTATGCTCCTGCTCGCTGCCGAGACGGAAAAGGATAATTTCAAAGTATTTTTTGGACGTTATACAGCATGAATAATGTAGCGAAAGCTCGAGCTGTTATTAAATTTATATGTTTCTTTTTAGAGATGGATTAAATTTTTGTGGCTTGACAAAACTAATCTTTGTACTTGATTTAAAGATGAAACTTTTTTTACAGCAGTTTAAACGGTATTTTCGTTGTACAACGATGATAATACTAATATATCCTTATAGTATTGAGTATGAAATTATTATTTTGTTATTTACAAACATTTGTTCCTTACTAGAAAATAAAAGTTTGATTAAATTAAAGGAATGAGCTCATGAAAGTGAGTTAAGTGAAACAATGTCACCTGCGCGTATTAAAATTTTGTTGATCTAGATAATGTTCATAAACCTATTATTGAGTCATCGGTAATTTTATATATATATATATATATATACAAATATAAATCAGCCTTAATATAGCGATAATATAATTATTCTTCAAATTCGTAAAGCAATTTTAATTATTATATTTGTTAGTCTATTGAATCAAAGTAAAGCTTTTCCTCTAGTATCTACCTTATTATTTATCTTGATCAAAAATAAAAAAAACAATTCTTGAAATATAAAAAACTGTAATTACCATTGTTCCTAAAGTTCACCTGGTAGAAACTTAGCCGAGGTGACGACCAGCCACTGGTCATTTCCGATTATATTCGCGAGCTTTTAAAAGAGTTTACCCGTCTAACAGACGAATAAACCTGTCTGTTTCGCCACAGTTTTGAAACGCAAGTTGGCTAAGGACTCGGCTATTTTAAAATCATATATTTTTTAATTAATAATAATTTATTCGATTTTAAGCTGATATATTGATATCTAATAATATAAATAAATATTATTAATCATATAAATACATTTTATTATATTTTATTTGATATATTAAACTTTATAATTTCATATTTTATTCATAAAACATTCAGACTATGCTTTAAAAAATAGCACAACTCTTTTATTTTCAAGTAGAAATATTAAATTATTTATTAAAAATAAATAAATATTAACCTTTCCTATGATTTTGAGTAGTCTAATAACTGTTTAGAATTAGCATTTGAAACTCTAAATGCTGGCTAGTCGAAACTGACTAACGGCTGGCCAAGCAGGTAGACGAATTTGTCAATTTTCTACCTGGGAGCTATATTCTTGCTTTATTTTAGAATATAATAATATTTGTGTACACAGGTTTCTCAATGCAAATAAATGACTTGACAATAGTATTTGAAATTTCCCGCCTTATAGATTTTAGTTCAGGTAATGACCACTACGCGGCAACCCCTGATTTACTTGTCTCGCAAGTGGCTAGATTAGACACCGGTTCGTATATAAGGAGAGATCAACGCTCTACAGTCGTACTTGCTTCGGCAGTACATATACTAAAATTGGAACGATACAGAGAAGATTAGCATGGCCCCTGCGCAAGGATGACACGCAAAATCGTGAAGCGTTCCACATTTTTTGCAGACTCTTATAATAGTTTAAGGACGTTCACGGAGCCGCGCGATCAAAAAGTTTGATTTTCTTTACAAGCATCGTTAAATTGCATGGTTGATAATAAAATTTATTAATCATGTATCACAGAATACTAAAATAATAATAAACAGTGTAAAATTCATAGAAATATAAAAAAAATCGAAGTGCATCATATTCTTTTGTACAGACTTTGTACCACAATATAGATATACTTGTAACATTATAACATATCTTTCAATTGAAGTATCTTTGAAATTGGTACCGCAAGTTCTGATAATTTTTTTGTGTATCTATTCTTTTTTAAGTCTAGTATGACATACTAGTTTTTGGTAAAAATCTTTCTATAATTGACACTGCAAAGCTTAAAAAACATCGTGTAAAAACGGCTCAGTATAGGAATCCTGGGTTAAAAGCCGCAACTTCTGACTTTGATATCTCAAAATTTAGGTTTGGTGCCCCTATTTTGAAAAATGGCTATGCATAAAGCAGGTCATACCGAACGTTTATGTTCAATTTCAAGAAAATTAGTCTATAATTGATTTTTCCGTGAAATATCTGTAACAATTAATGCGCGAGCAGATCATTAATACTTTTAATCTTCGTGGTACTAATAAAATCTTTTTTGCAATGTCTGACGCTTATAATTAATAAATGAAATAAAAAAATATTGTGTTTGCACCTATGTACACTTTACCGAGTGTAAAGTCCATCTCAAAAACAATGGAAATTTAAAAATCGATGATTACATTTTCGTAGTATTGTATCTCTTTTCACGCCCAACGCTCGAGACATTCGGCATTGTACCCGTCCACACCAGCCAACAGCTCATCCCACTATACCCAGAACTAAATCCTCCCCAAGCTCTGTCCGTAAATTGAGCCATCCAACAATTCACCTAGTCAACCCAAGCCCTCGGGATAGGGAGCAGAAGAGATAACAAAAAGGAACTTGGCACAGAGCTCCGGCGGCGCACGAAAGTAAAAGTGCGGAGGAAATTCGCTTCGTCTGGCTCAGCGGGGTGTACAATATAACATTGCGGGAGAAACAACGGGCGAGTAGGCTATACGGAGTTTGGCGGCTGCAGAGAACCAGCGCAATAGCCGCTACGTACCTGCTGTGCTTCATCTTGTCGATCGGTGGCCTGGGCGAGGCGGTGGGCGAAGGCGAGGGGAACTGCCAGGAGACGAGGCTGCTGTGGGATATGCCGCTATCTGACATGCAGTGAAGCTCGCGTTCCTGTTCCGCTGCGATTTCCCTCTCCAGCTGCACCAGTCCTGGTGGCTCTAGCGAGTATCTGGAAGCGAGCCGAGCCACCTCCAGCAGACAGAGCACCACGTTCCGGGGCTGGCCGTGCAGCACTGAGGAGGAGAACGACCTTATAGTATGATTCGATTACCTTGCAAGATATCCTGAGCCTTTAGTAGTACTTAATATCGTTATCAATGCTAAGATAATTCTTTGGCTGAATGTAATTGAATGATTGGCTGCATCGAATTCCAGCATTAGAAAATTTTTAATAAGTTATAATTAGGATCATCATAGAACAATTTTAATTTTATTTATAAGTGTCATACTATATGGTCATACATAACTTTTTATTTTGAAAAATAATAATCGTATTTTATTCAGTATATAATTATGTTAAGAAGTTATGAACATTTACTCAATATTTATCAAGTTCTTAAATTTAATAATTAATGCAGTTCTCTTTGAGTACATCCATTTTATAAGATTGATAAGTTATGAATATGTAATTCTAGATTGAAGTCCATGCTTTGAAAAATAGATTGAGTGCGTACTTTTGGTTAAATCCCATATGACTTCTCTCCCTTTCTACGCTGCGCATGAAATTACAAATTAGGCAATCTTTATAGATTAAACTTTGTATAGATGTTTTACGTTTAACTCGGTTTGACTGAAAACCACGGATTTACACTGATAATTAAAAATATAATTAAATTTCTTATTTGTCTATAAATCCAATTTTTCAACCTGAATATTGGTTCGAAGTGTGTACAAAATATAGTAATTAAATATAGAGGTTCAATAATAAACTATCTTCGCTAATCGTTGAGCGGAGAAAGATGGTCTTAAAATATTGTTAATAGCTACTCTTGACACCTTCACTTAAACTATGTAGGCCAAAGAATTTTTCCTCCTAAATTCACATTCTCTTATACTCGTTTTTTATGCGCATAACATAAACTTCCACCTTCACTACTATACTCATAGAGCTTTTAAACTCGAGTATTTGCTTTTCGCTCAACTTTCTACACGTGCGCGCAAATGCCGCGAATAACGCTTAAAATCATTGAAAAACCAATCGTTGCCGACAAAGACAGGAACAAAAAAAGAAAGAAAAGACCACAACATAAATTACGTATACAGAAGACATTTCAGAAGAATACGCAAAGATACGTCGTAAATTTTTAGCGACCTGTGCACTTTCATCAACTATTCCAAACCCCTCCGACGCTCCTTTCTCTCGCGACCGCAAGCATTCCCAATAAACAAGACGGAGACGAGCGGTAAAATAAAAAAAAAAAAAACTTTCCAAAGCAGCGCGCAGAAACGCTCCGCTCACAATCTCGTCGAAGTAAATCACGCGGCTGAAGTATAAAACGGTTTCTTTGAAAAGCGCTTTCCTCCTCGTTCCATTGGATTTTCAATCACTCTTTTTTTCCCCCACAGACGTCAACAAATCTCTAATCGCCGAGGCGTACTTTCCGCATATGTATAACATATATCCATTCGGACGTCATGCAAAACTGATCGAAACCGCCAGATCCGCGTACAGCTGCGATTGACACGGTATATTCCGGGAGATACTAAATGCTCTCTGCAAACTTCAATCTCGCCAATGAAAGGAGAGCCGCGCGAGCATAGGCATTTTAATTAAACCAGCCGACTGCAGCAGTGGCTTAATTTTTAATTACGCGTCGGTATCGCGTATATAGTTCAATATGGGTCGCGTATAATATCGATCGCTCGTCGTCGTCGTCTCTCCTCGAGGGAAGTAGGCTGCTGCCGATAGGATGTTCCTCGGCGGCGATGCTCGAGCGGAGCCGCAGAATAGCGCATCGACTATTTGCAACTCGGCACATTTACCGCTGCTGCTGCTGCTGCTGCCCCGGTCGGGAGCTTTTTCTCTCTCCCCCGTTTCGCCCATCCAGGCCTTTTGTTCCGCGGAGTAGAGAAAGGGAGAAGAATGAGGAATCAGAGCGCTGCATATTCACGCGAGAGAGAAAGACTGTGTATATGGGAAGCTTGTGCTTTTGTCGTTTTCACTACGGTAAAACCCACGAAACTCCGCGCGCGGCTCCGCAGACGGAAGAGACGGCTGTATTATGCACGCAAATGGAAAATGGGCCGACGGCGCTCGGGAATTTCCTTATCGTACGACGGCATTCTTTATATGCCCAAGCTCTGCCGTTTTAAAGGGTGCTTTAAAGGGTACGAGTCAAGTGTGCGGCCTATTTACTTTGTGTGTGTGCTGCGCCGCGACGTTCCGAAGCCCTCGAGTGCTTTTTCTACACACGGGATGTGCTCGAGACATGTGGGCTGTTCTCTAACTTATTTAGATGGCAGTTGGAATGAGTTTTCTTTTGGGTTTATCTCGTGTGCGGGGGAGGGGGGGGCTTAAAGCCCCCCGGGCGCTCTTTGTTCTTGCTTCATTTGTTTATATTGAGCGATAAGGGACGATGAAAATGAGCACTGCGCGGGGAATTGTTAGGTGATGTTTTTTTTTGGGGCGGTTCGCATGTTGATTCGAGCGACGTTCGCAGCGCTGCTATTTTTAAACCCCTATTGTCCAACTTTTCCAGTTCTCAGGATATTTCAACGCCATATGGATCAATATTTCCACCTAATCTTCATTCATGCGAAGTTTTATACAAATCAAAGTTTGTGTCTCTGTTTATTAAACGAACTTAAAACTTGAACAGCCTGATAATGATCTTTATCAGTAATACCGAACTTTCGTATCAAATTCCTGCTGCACTCGAAACTTTTTTATCAACTGATTGATATGTATAGAAAGAGGCTCACCCAAGTCGTCGCTCTCGAAGAGTAGATTCTCGTGAACGCCGAGTCGCCGACAGAACTGTATGAAGTTCTCCATGTTGTCCCTGGAGAAAAAGCTGCGTCGCGCGGCATTTTCCCAGCAGCGTCCCCTTATAACAGGCGCCGGCTGCATAAAAAAAAAGAAATAAAATAAGAAGCCCATGACGAGAGCGTAATTAGGAGTCCTCGAGGTGCCCTAACGTTTTTACGCGCGTCTGCCGTATATATATATATATAAAAGAGCTCGCTGCAAACTTCGACGGTGTTATAATGGGATGGAAAAGGGAAAGGGGAGACGGGGATGGCGATGTACTTGGGGACTGAATTTCCGCGCCAACGCCAGTCTGCATCGCGCGCGAGCATCCAACCATTGTTCGAAATACTATAAAATTCTATACGATCAAAATTGTAAGCAACTTTACATATTGACTTTGAAAAGACTCTATTGCATGAAAAGCTTTAGACAAATAACAAATGAGATACACCAATTAATAATATAAGTGTATAAAATACTTTGAATCAAAAGTAATCGTTCCATATTATCAGTTAACACTATGAATAATCCGCTCTTATAAATTACCGTGTACACAACTTTCTATAGACAAAGTGTCATTTTTTCCAGGGCAAATGAATTATGAAGCCGCCGCAGACTTGATTTTGTTTCTTTTTGAAAAGCACGGCGGCGCGCAATCGCGTGATCGGCGCGAGCTCCCGGCGTTAATTAAGATTGATTGTTCACGAGAGGTGTAAGAGTGAATCGGCTGCGGCGGTACTTACCCCTTTCGCCCTGGCAGCTTCAACGGCTGATCGGGCCTTCTCCTGAATGACTCTTGCCAAACGGCACAACACTGCGCCATTGTCGAGAACGTCGAAGAAGTTTTCTCCCGATATGTGGTCGACATCTGTAACGAGTTCAAGCACAAAGTGTTGAGTACTTAATTAGATCGGCACTTGATAAGTGTGTGTGTGTGTATGCATGTGTATGTGTGTGTGTATAGCTTCAAAGTACTTTTCTGTGCAGTCATTGTAACTTATACTTTTATTTTTTCGTACGCAATGAATACCTGATACAGGAGATTAACTCTGATGTTTTACTTAAATTACTGTGCATTTTATTAATTAAACATTTAATGTAAACTGAGAATGAATAAGTCTGTTTAAATTTCAAATATTCTATAGATGTATGTATTTACAATATATATAATGATAACGCACTATATACATATATAC
>UELV01135338.1:0-28951 GCA_900490015.1 Megastigmus stigmatizans | reverse complement strand
ATATATATATATATATATATATGTGTGTATATATATAAGCGCAGTTCTGGAGTATTTAGCGATCTCCGGGTTCCTTTGGTTTCTGTTCGTTCGTCGAACCTCGACTGCACGCATTTTTTCCTTTATTTTCTTTCAAGATTACATACCTACAACTCTTTACTTTAAAAAGTATAATGGATGTATACAAAAATGCATGACGCGGTACTTGATGGTATTAGCGCAGTTCCTGTTAAAAGATCCCATGACGGATCTCGTGTAGCTCGTACACAGGCGGTATAATACAAACGCAGCTTATAAAATACATGCACTGAGAAAAATTTTTACTAAACTCGAACGAAATTATGCGCTTTCGAATAGTAATAAGATTTTTGAGATTTTCAAAATATCTTATTCCAATGTTATTGCTATTCTGATGTAAGCGGTTGAAGTCATTTAGACCTAGAACACTATCTAAATTAATAACATTCTTATTCATACTTTTTGTACGACTAAAAGTATTTACCAACATGAATATACTCTGATAGTGAAAATTTCTTGAGTTTATGAAAGTTTTTGTCAGTGCAAAATGTCCAAAAGGAGTGGAGCAGCAAAGTCGAGTATAAAAATAAAAACAGAATTATAATAATGGAAAAATAAACTAAATATGAAAATACAGATACCCTTACGAAAGAAAGAATATTAATATTCCTTGGTACCTTGAGAAGAAAAACTGTGCAAACACTATAACTTATGCTCGAGATACTTGATCAACACCCACACAAATACGATTTTATTCATCGTTTAAATTTGCGCACCATTGAAAGCAATAAAAAATTATGTGAACAAGTGGTCTCGATTAATAAAAATAAAGAGGTAAATAATTCTATTGGCACACTCAGAGAATATAAAATAAAAATTTAGTAGCAAACTGATCAACTATATTTTAGTAAAGATTGAAAGTCGAAAACATGTAATAATTTATTATGCTTATTAAAGAAATCTATATAAACTATATCTATAAATAAAAAGATATTGTCGTAAAAATACACTTACTCGATAAAATATAATTTGCCAATCAGAAGAAAAAGGCTAAATATATAGTTGATTCAGCTTTAGTAACAAAATAAACTAAAATATTTATAACTAAAATAAAAGTAGTTTAGTTAATGGAAGTTAAAAATTTCTCTGAATGCATTGACAAGTTTTTAAAAATAAAATTGCCAGCTGCTAAGTGTAATTACATCGGGACCTGATGAGATGGAAATAAAAGCTCGATCTAGAGATGCCTATGAGATGCGAAAAGTGATCATAGTGTTGCGTCAGAAGGAAAGAGATCTAAAAAAAAGTGAAAACGACTGTTTGAATTTAAAAGATAAGTTCTTTTCCAGCGCGACAACCACGTCTCGTTATACCAGTGAATGTTGTTTCTCAAGCTGCTGATTTTTCATAATGCATACATGTAGTTTAAAAGAAAAAGAAACAAGAGGCTTCAGGCTTCGCTACGAGCTTTCGATTTTCACAATTGAAATGGATTTTAGTCTTGTATGGCACTGACACAAGAATATTTTGTTACACACGTCGAGTACCGTGGATATACGTACGCACTCCGGCACCGACAAAACACCCGATAAACGCATCTCTCGCAATTGCAATAAAATCGAAAATGCGAATAAAGTATAAATGAGGTTTGGTAATTTTATAACACGGGGAAAACTTGGATTTGAAAACTTGAGAAACCAAAGTGCTACGAGCACTTGACTGCCGGGTTTTGTCGGTACCCGATGCATTAGCATACAAGGAGTGAAAGAAACAAAATAATGAGGAATACGGCGCGGAGTACATTGGTTTTCAATAGTGCGCACCAATGATTCTCATATATAGTTTTTTGTAGTACACACAAATTATATTGATAAACACTCTAATAATGATATTAATACTATAAAAACACTAATAATTAATTATAACGAGGTTAAGAGTAATTATAAACAATACATGTATAATTTTTAAGTGTAAACATTTGTCATAGAATGTGTCGAATGTGCTCTCTATCATTTTTTGTATAACTTCTTTATATAGTCTTGGAACTTAGTGTATGAATTATTATTGTACGAATTATTGCGAAAACTTTGAGATTATTTATTTAGTGATTGTTTACCGATTAGTATTTTATTATTATTAATATTTTTCTTCCTTTCTATTATTAATGTCCATTATTATTATTTATTATATTACTTATTAATTATATGTTTATCGTTCACTAATTATTTATTATTATTGATTAAAAAGAGTTTAATGACATTTCGTGTAAAGTGCATGTGATTATTTAATCGAAGAAATTGTACATTTGGCTTCATCATTTTATTTTTTATCGAAAAAAAATGCAATATTTAAGCCCTGTTATAGAAAAATTGTAAAATTCGAAAATAGTAGGAAATTTGGTTTACTAGTTCAAATCTTGCTTAAGTCTTTTAATAAATATGTTTATCAACAAATTGGCCCTTGTCTAACTGTGTTTTTCTTCTTTGATTTATCAGGTATAACAGAATATTATGAAAGAAATTGATTTATTTTATATTTTTAGTTGTAGTATACTACTGTTTTGTTATGTTATTTCTATTTATAAATGTTAATTTGCAAATTAATGTTTATTACTTTATTTCAAAGTCTATGTGGTTTAATTATCTGTATTCTGTATCAATTTATTTATAAAGAAAATATTTTTTTGAAACATCTTTTATTTATCAGTTTTATGTACACAAGTTAGTGTTTATATTATCATACACTTACACACATCACGTTAAAGTATTTCTTTGTATTCATAAAAAAAATTAATCTATAGCAATCAATTTATACACAGTCCTATTAAAGTAAATGAAAATTCAACAAAACCGAAAGGCTGTAGTATTTATAATGAAAAAAAAATACAAGGAAGTACATGCATTATATATTTATCCAATCATTTTTTTCGTAAGGGTAATACATAGACAGTAAAAAATAATGTGCTTTTTACATATTCAATCAACCAAGAAAAGTAAAGCATATAAATAAAATATCATAGTTTTATTTCAGTCCATAACGCACGATCGAGCGCTCACTCACTTGTGAGAGAATTCGCACGGAGAAGAGAATAACTTCGCAATGACATCGACTGCTTACCCATTGGAAGCCCAAAGTAAAAAGCATTTTTTAAACCTTAGAGAGCTAAATTGACATTCGCTCCCTATTAAACGAGCGCGAAGTACTCGATTTCTCGCCCTAGGGCTTAAGAAATATGTTACGCACCTCTAGCATGTCGTAGGTGATTTCGACCTCGTGTGATTTCCCGACAAAATCACCCTCGGGGCGTGAATCACCTACTTCGCGTCCCAGGTACGTAATATACTACCACTCGAATGCTTTCCGCATCGACAGATATACACACACGTGCACACATAGTTTCATTATTTTTGAGCGCGTAAACATGTACCTATACTATAGAGACGTGTAGCGACGACGGATACGGGCAGTAGCGATAAAGCTGTCGCGCGTGTAAATGGCTCGGATAACTGTGATGGGATACACGCCTATTTTTCAACTCTTCAATCATCGTTTTTTTTTTGTTTGCAGTCTAGCTCATAATCCAAATTCATTCACGCTCTTTCAAGAATCTATTCTATTCTATATTTTAATATTCTTATTTTAGTCATTTTCATATTTAATGGTATATTTTTCATGCAGGTTTTGCATTGTTTATCAATTTATCGTTGCATTCGACATCAACATTAAATTGCTTTAAAAACAAGAGAAATATTATGAGTTCTTGCTAAATTTACACACGCGCTTTAACAAAACAATGAGCGTTCCTGTGACTTCGCAATGCTCGATATGTCAACAGATTTTAATGCATGCAGACTTACTTTTTTTATTATACCCGCATACGCACTCAAATGACTATTTTGCGATGAAGACATTTATAAGTTTGCGGTCAATCTTTTTTAAACAAGTAGAGCATCACATTTCTTTGTTCCAATGACTCTATAAAAGTCTTTGACGATTAAATATTATATTATTATTATACATACAGAATATAACGTTACGAGGTAATCATTTCTAGTGTTAAAGAATTCTTCTTATTATGCAAAATCAAACTTTGATTAATAATAATAATGTGTGATAGGATAAAAGTTGAAAGTCGTAAATGAACGAGACCTATCTTGATTTTCAAAAGAAAGAAAGCTAATCGAGAATATTTACAATGCCTAGCAGTGTGTTATTGTATACGAGTTTTCTGGTGGCCCTACAAATATTTAAAAACTTTTTATTTTCTTTTTAACACCATATTCAATCTTATATAATTTTATGCGTTGATAATTATTATGTGTCAGAGATAAAACGCAAAAAACCTGTTTGTGAGAATACCATAAATAAGGATATTGAAAATGTTAGATTTGAGGAAAGGGTTTGGATAATTTAACTCTTTATCTTCGAGCAAAAGAAATTTAGCTACTCGGTAGAAAATTAAAAATTAAGTTACATAAGTCGTACAAATTATACTTGTTACAAATAAAATTGAAAATCTTTGAGCGGAGATCGAAGAGGATGAGTTTGTTTTTTACAAAAATAATTTCGAACTTACGGTACTGACGATTTTTTATAAAATATAGCTAAAGCATCATGAATATCTAATGTAGCTTAGCTCAAATTGGTTTGTTTAACTACTTTTGGAGAAACGTAACGGAAGTTTATATTAAGTGTATACACCCTATGAGCAATGTTAAATGTTTAAATAAATTTATTCAAATTCAAGGATTTAGGAAAAATGAAAAAAGAAATCATTTCGTTTACAGTCAATATGGACTTTGATATTGGAGAAAGTTACTCTATTATATGCGACAAAATACTTCTTATATATGCTAAACAAATTATGCTGTCAGAAGATTTACCACCGCAACAATTATACTTATATACAATGAATTCCACTAAAGCAAAAGAGTTAAATGAAAATGATGATAAAGCTTGTATAACTACTTTAGTTCCTATTATTAAGGAGGCAACACCTTTTCACTTCGAATAAAAAAAAAGAAAGTAAGGATTAAGACCTCGTTTAAACAAAGGCACGTTATTTCCTTTACGTTTGCGATATGAATTTCTCGTAAGTACGCAGAGTGAAGAAAAAATGGAAAAAAATAAAATAAAAAACAATTAGCTGTGTAAGATTTTATAATAGTATAAGGAACGCAGAAAATGCCATTCGCAGCTTTCCCATTGAAAAGATGTACGGAACCCTTTCGCAATATATAGATATTGTGTTTTATTGTAAAAAGCTGATTGACACATTTGGGTATATTTATTACAATAATTCAGTATATGATGACTTCATGTTAGAATAGCGGATGGAGCCTCATACATTATAACGCAAAGGCATTGGCTCCATAAAAATTGTGTGAATCTTCAACTATTCTTTGAGAATTTTGTATAGAAAACCGTTCAAGTTTCACACAAAATTTTATCTGTATAAACCAATTTCTTATAAGCAAACAATCAATTTAATATTATTCTTATATAATCTTACATATGTATCATTCACTTGAGGCTAGCCAATGACGACACACTTTATCATCAACGGAACGTCCACACTCAATCGATATTGATTTAATTATTGATTGTTTTAAGTGATTCTTTGATAAGTGATGAATTGCCGCAGTTCCAAAACTCACCCATAATTTCTCAGACTATTTTCCCGGATATGCAATGTACGTTTCTTTCCAACGAACTTACTACCCTTTTTAAAATCAAACTTCAAAATAACTGAATTCATCAAATGTACACTTATTCGAGATCGAAAATTTTTGAAAACCTACAAAAAGAAGCTTAAGTAATTAAAAAAGCATAGTCAGTTTAGTATTTTCCAGATTAACATGTAACATATCGACGAAAAAAAAACCCAATTTATGTATACTAACTTTAAGGCTATAACGACTATAATATAGCGAAGGTTAATATTACTTTAATCTTGAAAACAAGCGCGCAATAATTAATGTTATGTTTAGCGTCGTGTGTAAATTATATGTTCTCATCAAGTACTCAATACTCACGTAGAATATCATTGGAAATTTTCATTGTGACGAGATCCAACGGATTAATTTCTTTGCCCGTACAAGGAAATGTTGTTTGTAATAAGCATGTATAAATTAAACGAGACAGCCATCGCCGAATGTCTAGAGACAAATATCGAATTCTACGATATATATAACAATTATACATCTCCTCTCGACGTTTTGATGATGTATCTTCGTTTAAGATTTTGTGAACAAAAATATTGTATTGCTAACGATAAAAATCTACATCTATACGTATAATTCAAGTCGTCGCTTTCGAAATCATCATAATTTCTCGTTTATCAAACGCTTATATACATAATATATGAAGAAGAAAGAAAAAAACGATTTCGGCACTGTTAAAAAAAATATTCCGCACTCGCACCCGCGCATCATTTTAAATTGATTTACATTATATAAATATATATATATATATATATACATAACTATATATAAAGATTGATTTACATCATTATAATATATAACTATACTTAACAATTATGCGAAACCTGTAAAAAGAAAACTGAAAGGAACTCAAGTTATTACGATGCATCCGAAAACGACGAAACTTATAACTATACTTAAGGTAGCTCTATGGGTACTCTCTAGTCAGCTGAGAGATTAAACGAAAAATTGCTTTAAAGACTTAAATAAGCGTATTAATAGTATATAAAAAATTTTTTCTTTAATTTTTATTTAGTTTTAATATCCTATTCTTTATTATTTTATTAAAATAAAACATTTTTGAAAATAATTTTTTTTCTGTTCATTTCTATCGCTTCCTAAATTAACCCGTGAAAACAAGGTTTTACTTGCTTTGATAGTAAATATCTTTTAATTTTACACGATAACTTAGAATAACTTTTATACTTTTGGAAAGCTGAGATATCAATCTATTAAAATCTAGTTTTTCAGTAATGGCTTAGACCGCTATCTATTCAAAAATCTTGCACTTCCTATCTGTCGAAGAGCCTGTCTCATAAGGGCTAATGTTAAATATCCGTAAATACCTCGACTTTAATTTGCAATATTTTTAATTTTTACACGATAACTCGCCTCAATATTTATAAAATATATTCAGTAAATCCTCCTGAATATTTCTACGTAATTATTTTTTATATCTTAGAAAGTCGGATTAACCCTAGAGCTACCTTAAAACTATAATATAAGCAAGCACTTATAGTTTATAACGTCCGATAGCATAAAATAAAAGAACATTATTGAAACGCATGATCAACGACGGTCAAGATTAACAAGCACCCAATATTACTACCGTCAGTCTCAAGTTTGAACTGTTTTAGAATAAAAAATATGCACGCTGCGTTTTATTTCATTCGGAATATAGACCAGTCATTTGTTTACTACTCCAGAAACTTGCGCAACCATATCGTGTGTCACAGAATTCACAACTGTACTTAATTATATAGTTACGAACACAGCTGCACAGTCAAAATCTAATTAATGACCGTATTGTTTCATAATTACTCTATATAATCAATACTTGGAAAAGAAAATTCATGATATTTTTTAAAATACATAAGACTAATTTTGGTCCCTCCATTAGCGATGATAAAAAGGTATATTTTTAATCTAAAGGGGTTCAACAACGCCTCTCTTTGAGAGAAGAGAAAACGAGTACGATACGAAATACTCCATAATAAATGAAATAAGAAACAGTAACGAAACAGCAACAGGAATAAGTTACAAATACTCTGCGCAATAGTGAGCAGTTTAAAAGAAATGAAAGCGTAAATGAAACGGTAGCACGCATCGTGCGCGGTGTTTCAAATTTCTGAGATGCATAGGTATATAACATGCACTTACAATAAAAAAAAAAAAAAAGTAAAAAAGTAACATCGGAAACATTCTATATAGAGTAACGCGTGTGGACTGGCCTCTCTCAGCCATTTTTACTAAGAAACCAAAGTGAATAAGTCATTGTTTTAACGAGGTATATATAATAAGACAAAAAACTATATCACTATGTCGTCGAACCAGATGGAAAATGTTCGGTGGCTTCGTTCGGCTTTGCCCGGTCATCGCGATTCTGCAGAACCGCAGCAAATAACAATGAGAAACAAAAGAAGAAAAATTGCCTCTGCTTGTTTCGACTATATAGAGTTTTCACTCCAAATTAGAGGGAAAAATAAAAGGAAAAAACTAGGCTTGAGATCTCGTTTTATATACCAAATGTAAATATGCACTTCGCTGAGGTGGATAAACAAACGCGTCCGAATTGGATTGATTTTGTCGTTTCACTGCACATGAGTATATAGCAAACAATGTGTTTCAGATTAGACGCGAAGCATCATTATTATTCGGTAAGGATGATATGCAGAAGAGAAAAAACGAGGCCGGTAGAAAGCCACGCCGAAGCGATCGAATAAGAGGAATAAGCCGAAGATGGACCTATAATATTTCGAGTGCGAGCGCTAAACACACAACACAAACACACGCGTATATATACATATATATATATATATACCTCTCCAGTATGTGTTTTTTCCAGTTAGATTAAATAAAGAAAAGAAGAGAAAAAAAAATTGAATAAAAGATAGGGATGAGAGAGTGAAAAAGGGAGCGAGCGAGCGAGAGAGAGAGAGAGAGAGAGAGAGAGAGACAGAGAGACAGACAGACAGTTAGAGCGAGTGAAGGTTGGAGAGAAGCGCATAACTTATATAGGTGAACAAATTGAAGAAAAAAAAATAATAATGACGTTATACATGTAAGAGTAAAATGAGAATGTTAGAGCGAATATTTATTCGGTTCGAAACTGTTCATACAATAACTATCGTAAAAGTATAATTATAAATTATATTATACATCGTGACGATCATGGTAACATATATATATTATATATTTAACGTTCAATGCTTATATATATTTGTATATTATCGGATGACATATTAGAAATGTGCGCTTTGACCAGAATCGCATATCCTTACTTTTCATTGAAGCTGTATAACTTAATTCGAACGTAGTGATTTGAAAAAGACAGACGTTGCGCACGCCTCCACAATATTATTATTCCTGCAGTCGTACGCAGCCCAATAAGTAACAATACATGTTAGCTTACACACGAGGCTGAAAATTTTGATCCTTAGAAATATCGAATATACTGCATCGTTTAAAAATCAAAATGAGAGGGTATATGATATGCTCTTAAACCGTCCTTAAATTAGCAACTGCAACTGCAAGCACCAATTAATTTGATCACACTCTCGACATTTTGCAATAGGATACTTGATCGATAGCAGCGATTCTGGTCGAAGAAACGAACGCGTGCGAAACACACACATGGACAGAAAACTAAACGATAAAAATATTTTAGATATACTGAGAAAAAAAAATTATAAAAAAAGTAAGTAAAACAGTAGCAGTTATATCACATAAGTGTACTATGTCGACAGCGTAAAGGCAGCATAGAATTTAATCCATCAATGAAAAATAAAATGAAAAACACTTGTGAAACGCATGTGACCACCAATTATACACTTATAATATGAACACGTTTAAACACACGAGAATGATGAATTAACACGTTACACACACAGAATGTCTAAATTCCTTCAAAACAAAACTATTTAGTACATTATGTGGGCTGATTTTCGCTATATAAATGAATAAAAATGGAGCGATGTAAAAAAAAGTGTTCGTATTTCGTTTATTCAGCAAAAGATTCTCTGTGCCTATAATTTATTCCAAATGGGAAAACACAACAGCAGGTGTTGACGAAAAATTACAGGTTTATTAAGTTTTATCAATGATGTCATATCTTCCGCATTCTCTTTATTCCAAAGATTACGCAGGTATGTGTTATATACATAAGTATTTGACAAATTAATCATTATTTTATTAAATTTCTTTACAATCATTATAATCAAGAAGCTAAGCAATGATATTAAAACTAAATTTATATGGGGTATCCTTGGGTACTTTTAATTTTCAACGAAAAAAGAATATTTAAATTAAATATTGAAAGCACATTGCTGAAATTTTGCAGAAGTTTCAACTATCATACGCGTGCAGAATTCAGCATGGTGCAATGTTTTGGAACAACGCACCAATTGTTATTAACGTTTTTTATAGGTTTTTCAAATTTAATCTTCATTTATTATTTTATCTTGCAAAAAAATGAATAACTGCAGTAGTTAAATCGCAAAAACGAACATATTTCGTACAAAGATTTGTGTATATTTCAATTCTAGTACTGTCCCACAACTACCGTTCGGGACGGTTCAAATACTGCTGAAATAAAATTATTTTTTTTAAACATAACAATGAATTTAAAAATATAATAACCTAATTCATGTTTCAATAATCAGAAAAAAAACTTCATTTCTAATATTTTTTGTACATGTATAGTATTTTTTTTAATTACGAAACGTATATTTATATTCCATCAACTCAGAGTTTAAATCATTTTCAAAATACAATTCTTCTTCATGTCGGCATACGCATCTGTAATTTATGTAGGTACAAGTTCGAAAAATCGAAGAAAGAAAAACTGTTCGAAATAATAGCTGTATAATGCATAAATTTGGGAGAAAATGTACTGCTTTTGAATATTATATTCAAATTTATAAATTATTTTTGATAGGTGACGCAAAAAATTTTCTTCCAATTTTATTATTTGATTTTGATATTTTTTCTAGAACTTTTTTGGAAAAGCTCATATAGATAGGTAGTACGGTTAAATATTATTTCTAAAGTGTATTAAATAATATAGCTCAGGCATATTAATAAATAAAATTTTTTAACATCAGGCGATGTGCCAATAAAAATATTTTTTAATCCTCCGGGCGCGAAACTCAACTTTTGATAACTGTCTTTTGCTAATCATGTTTTGCGCCCGCAAATACTTGACCCGCGGTATTTTGACTATGGAATTTATTTTCTACGAAAAATTTCCTTGCGAGCCGTCAATGTTTATTTTTACACTCTTCCGGGAATGTTCAATGTATATACTGTAAGCGGTACGTAACAAAGCGCTCTTGGATATTCAACGTCAGTCTGTTTCGTACAGTGGAAGTGTGTGTCACGAAAACATTGAACAATTTAATTATAATGAATTCAGATATTGATTCTGATGCTTATGATGATATAATATCATCCCAATTGGAAGTATAATAATATATTGCCTTTTTTTATTACCAGAAAGTAATATACGCTACACGGGCGCAAGGTGTTTCTCACCCTCGTCTTTTTGCCATTCGACTCGGGCGAGAATCACCTATTTTGCGCCCTAGTAGCGTAATGTACTATATCATCTTATTGTAGCGGCACGTACTTCAGTCGCATCTAAAATTGTTCCTTTTTAACCCTAGGATATAATCTATAATTTCTGATAAGCATTTGAGATATGCACTAAAGGTTAGATATTATAGAAGTCAAAAAATTAAAAAACTTAAAAAATTGTGACATTATTTTCTGCCTTATATAACTTTTTTTATATTGAGAGCACACGTGAATGTAATGAAATTACGTGAAAGTAAAAGTATAAAAGTCAACATAGAATATTGAATCGAAGACTTTTTCATTTATAAAAGTTATCTTATTGTACTATATTAATCTTTAATTTATGCAAGGAATTAACGAGTCTTACGTTTCCTATAAAAACTGGACAATTAAAAAAAAATTTGGTAAATCTTTTAATAGTAGTGCTTATAACGTGACTTTAACGTCGATTATTTACGTAAACTCATTGTTAGTTGAAATGAATGTACAAATCAAATATTTCAAGTGCTTTTTACAGTTACTCGTTTTAAGAAAGGACTATATTTATGTGTCACTTCAATTGATAAGAGATTTTTCGAAAATACATAAAATAAAAATCCCCAGCTGAATTAAGATACGTATAGTTATAAGCACTTAACGTTCTCTTTCGAGTGTAAAATAGCTCTTAAAGTTAAATCCCTGCCTTGAAAACAATTCTCCTCTTTTTCTCAACTATAAATTTATTCTTATTAGAATTAAACATTGTGTAAACTGCCTTGATTTTCTTTTCTCTTTATGATGTATCATGACAAATGTATATAAACCAATGCTACTATTTAAAATAACAAAAACAAAACAGAATTTAAAGCAAATTTTGTTTAACTTACTTATAATATTTGACTGGATTTTCAGACAGGAATTTCAGATGAATCCAGGTGGATATCCAGATCCAGAAAATTGAAGTTCACGTAGATCTGTTAATAATTGTTGCTCATATTTGATGTTACCATGCGGATGATAACACCAAAACTGAGAAATTAAGCTTCAATATTCGAATTTTTAATGCTTTATAATTAAATTTTGAAAAAGTTAAAAAAATAAATATTATAACTTGATTCTCAAAATTGGGTGTTGCTTATCATCCGCATGATAATATCAAATCTGGGCACCAAAATATGTAAATGAACTTCACTTTTTGGTAATTAGGAGAGTACAAGATCCAGAACTTGAAAGTCCACCTGGATTCACCTGGAATTCTAGTTTGAATTAACTCTTATTAAATGTATAAGATTTTTGCTAAACTTTTATAAAATATACAAGGAAATTAATGCACAAATTTTCAAAGAGATACTTATTTAATTTAATAATAAGCTTAAAAATAAATTGCTCAAGTTTGTTACCTGAAATACGTTAAAGAAGTTCAAAGTCAAATAAACGGTTGACAAATAGTTATTTTATAATAATTTATATCATTTTTAAGGAAATTACCAGCTCTTTCAGAATAATATGTCGTTATTTTTTTTTAGGAGCTTGATTAAAAGTTCAAAGAATAATTTACACAGACACTTTTAAAAGAAACATATTTTCGGACTGAGGAACCAGAAGTACGTGGAAATCTATCAAAGAATGGAACTTGGAAATTTTCTTTGATACCAAATGTAAGAAAATGTGTTCGATGTTATGTTAATATGTGTGTAATAGTAGTGCAGTAAGCATATCAATATATACCGACTCTATACAGAAATATACGTATTTATGCTAAATACTGACCTCGTAATCTTTTGGATAACTTTTATTATCATTTAGTATGACTAATTACTTAACTCAAAGTTATTGTATTGTCAAACAATAAAATACTAAAAGTTTTAGCTATTTTTCTAATAATAAAGGATAAAGGTTAATAAAAATCATAAATAAATAAATAACTGATAAAGTTTCATCAGAACTTATCACTAATATAACTACAGTTTATGGAAGGAAATAAATGCAAATCTTTTTTACATTAAGTTTATTTTTATTATAATTTTTTTTTAATTTACACAGTTCCTAAGATCATTATATTAAAAATGATTTTTTATTTTGCTTGTATGTGCAATACACGATGCATAAAATAAAATAATTCCAAGCTTAAACAAATATATCGCTTAGCAAAACTTAGGGTGAAAATAATTCATGTTGGTAAAATTTAAAAGGTAAGTATAGGTAAAATGTTCAATGTAAGGAAAAGAAAACTAGACACCTTTTTTTAAGTATGCAATTTTTGGTATTTATTACTGAAATATACTTAACATCTCTTAATAAATAAATAAGAACATAATTTTTATTACAATAAAGAGAAAAATATCTAAAATTTTTATTTTAATACTGGTAAAAAAATTCGTAAAAAATTTTAGATTGCTGATTCATGCATTGTGAAATCGTAAGTAGATTACCTAAGCATTCTTAAAAACATTATCAGCATATGACATGCCTAAAGTAGTGCGCTAAATCTTTTAAAATTACTTTTTAAAAGTGTAGTCTTTCTTATTTAAAGACATTTTATTTAAAGTACAAATAAATCATTATCAGATAAACGTAATTAATAGTACACCTTCACATTTACATAAAAAGAATAAATTGTATACAACTGGCGATCTAATTTAAATAGTATTTTTCGATAATAAATATATCTGGAAAAATTACAATATTTGTTACACGTATTGTATGAACATAACAAAAACATATACATATATATAATATATATATTTATATAATAAATTAATTATAAAAATCACTAGCATCGATATACTAAGGCTACTTCATTGTCAGCAAGTACGACACCTTGATCGAAGAAAAAAAATAAATCGTTTCTCAATAATGGCACTGCTATGGGAAAGAAAATAGCTCATTTTTTTTTCTTGTAAACAACAAATTTTTTTTCAGGGACATAATACTCAGTATCTTTCTCTGAAAATTCACCTATCGCAACGCGTGTATAGTGACTTTTTGTGTATTTCTTTGTTTTTTTTTTCTTTCCTTTCTCCTATTCCTCCCTCCTCTCATAAGCAAGTACCGTAATCGCTTGTTATTACTACTTACACTGTGTGTAACGAACAACACATCAATTAAGCAGTGATTCGCAGTTACAGTCGTCGACAAAAATGACAAACGCTTGCCCCAACCTGAACGGACGCGACAATAATTTTCTCTTAATAGTGTCAATATTAAATTTTCTTTTTTTTTCCCCCTTTTTTTTCCTTAATACGTTTCACTTAACAAACGAGTCTCCTCAATGCTAATCGACAAAACTAGTAATACTGGCAGCATTATAGACAATAGCCGAGAGTGTATGTGTGTTACGTGTGTGTACGTGTGTTCAATGTGTACGTGTGATCGAGAAACCTATGTTTATTTTGTTATCATCTTTGTTAAATTATACAATATTTTAATTTAATCTTGCAACATGTGTACGAAGCTAATAGGAATCATGCCTCTTCGCTCGGGTGCCCGCTCGAGAAAACCCTCCATCCAGTTGTCGTCATCCGTGTGCTCGTTCGTGACGACGATTACGTCGCCCTCGCGGAACGACAGCTCGTCCTCGTTGTCGGCCACGCAGTCGTAAAGCGCCCGGCATCGACGCAGCCCGGTGTAACCCACCGTTGATGCTGGCGGCTAAGAACAATGAACATGTTTGTCAGCCCAAGTGCTCCTTCATTTTTATTTCATCAACTATTGAAACCGTATAATAGATACAAATAGATAAGAAGTTAAAAACTACTGAGAAAATTACTCCTCTTTACACTATTATTATATTATGTATATATATAGTCTTCATGGATATTTTTTGCGCATCAATTGAACCGTTATTAACACTATATTTTTCAGACTGTTTAAAATTGTTACTGTTGAAAGAAATGTACGAGTAGTACAGTGAAAAAATAACGTAGCGAAAACGACCATTTGTCAGTGTACAATGACTATTTGTTCTCAGTAGCATGAAAAAAAAATATCTTTTATATAATGACAAGACAATGGATTATCGTTATTTTCCTTCTAAATTTCAGAAGTGTTAGTTCAAAAACAAACAAAAATATTATTTTTAGAAGCTTGCCTGCTGCTCTTATTATTATGAGAATTCATACATGTCGTGAAAAGCTTTACTTTGCATCGATATCCTATACTGCATATGTAGTAAAAAGACCTTGAAAAGAGTCGTAGGTGGTTCTATCTGAAGCTTTACGAAAATCAATGTTATCCAGCAATTTGCATTTAAAGGGCATTAATAAGAAGGTACACGTTTCATGCACAACAAATTTTGTTAATGTACATAGAAGAAAGTACCATATGAATTTATGCTTTTTTCACGTATACTTTACATTCAGATCAGAGAACGATAAAAGTATTGATTTTCGTCGACACGCCAGTAGCATGAACTTATGATTTGATTTTTTTAACAAAAGTTACAATCATCGGTGACGTAAAACTAAATAAAAAAAAAGCTGAAAAAGTTTTTGGATTAGTAAATCTATGTTAATATTCTCATTAAAATCTTTTAATTTTACCCATCTCTTTGATATTCCTATAGTAATATTTCTAAATAATTATCTGCAGCTATGCGTAATCGAGTTTCTTTCTGGCTTATCGTATTGCGGTACTAGGTATGCATTTTCACATTGCATTAAAAATATACTAAGTCTAGCAAAATTACCAGTTTTCTTTAAAAGCAAATGCATTATTGAATTAGTGACAACAAAATTTAAACCAAAATTCTTCACAAAACCAACAGAAATTACCTGCCTTTAAATTTAACTGTTGAAATTACCGTTTGAAAATCGGTCGGATTACGCACATACGGTACGCGATCGTTTTACCCAACTTGTAGTGTCGTGCACAGTTTTTTCTTAAACTGCCAATTTTCAAAAACTAGTAATAGTATCATTTTACACATATATGAAGCGCAGATTATAGCGGGCGTAATAGATAAATCAAAGAATTTGCGTATGCTTTTGATTAATATCAACTTAGAAATCGATTACAAATTCTATTTACTAGTTTCAGTAAAAAGGTTTCAAATATTCTTTACTATTATTGCAGGTATAACAATGAACAAATTGAAATAGTAACCGAAATATACCTAGCCTATTTTGCTATAAAAAAAGCAAGAGAGGAAAATACTGTACCTTTCTGGGTGGAGGTAGTGGATTTCCCAGCCCAGCCTCGGGACACGTGGAACTTATGGATTCATTTTGATCGTCCATTAATCTCGTCGATGGCGTCGTTGAGGTCGCACAGACGGTAGGCGGCGCCGGCGGGGGCGGGTTTCGCGGCCTCTGCAGCGTCGATGTGCTCATGCCAATTTTGTCGATACCTGACAAGAAAAAACATACGATATGCACCATGTCGATGAATGGCACGAGTTGCGCTTGCGGATTTTATCGATTCGGACACTGCGGCGCGCGTCAGACCAAACAAAAATACTTGTTTCCGTTATTATTCGCGATAGACTCGACTAAATTTACAAACTTTGGGAAGATAAAAGTTTCACTTTGTCGGTGGTTCAATTCAACATTGTCAATTCTTTTTTTTTTCCTATTATAAGTTGTTGAATCACAAGAGATCCTTCTTTAGGAAAATGCTTTTATTCATCGTACTATTTTTAAAAATAAAAAGTTAAAATGGAAAATTAAAAAGAAAACCTTTTTGAGGATGCACGATATAATTTTATATATGTATTATTCATGCAATTACATTTCAAATTGATTGTATACTAAATACTGAGATGTGTCAACATGTTTCAAAAGACATTTTATGAACAGGAAGTACTTATATTGTTACATTCTTCAGCAGACAATATATATAATGCGTATATATAATATTATATAATATAATAATTTCAAACTAATTAATAAAAATATCGTAGAATTAACATTTCAATCAAATTATTTTGAAATGGTAACAATATATGTATCATAATTAATTTTAATTGTAGTTAATTAAAATCATGAAATATCACATTCAAAATATTAAATTTTTTTTAAAAGAAAATTTTTTTTAAAGTAATTTTTTTAAAATTTTTTTTCAAATCAATGTAATTCTAGTCATGTATTAAATTTTAAGAATTAAGAATTTTAATGTAAATGCTAATAATAGTTCAACTTATGCAACGGGTTTAGTGTAAACAAAAAAACTATATTAAATGTTCTCCATTTTACAAAAATGAACAAAAACTTCTACTGCACAGAGTAATTTTGCCAAAAGAAAGTGGTTAAACACATGTGCTAGGGTCGGAAATATTCCTACCTTACCGATTTTTGCATTTAACAAAATATCTAAAAATAGAGACTAATTTTTGAAAAGAAACTGTCAGTCGTTTTATCGTCAAAAATTTCGTTCGGAATTCACAGCGATTTTTATCTCCAAAATTTTCGACGACAAAAATCTCTGTGAATTGTAGATGGAATTTCATGAAACTTGAACCATGTAATGTTTACACCATTGCCGAGGCGTTACCAGAGTTTTTTTTTTATAAATTAGTCTCTATCTTTACATACTTTGTTAAATGCAAGAACATGTAAGGTAAGAATTTTTCCAACTATAGCACATCCCATCAAACAAAAACACTGGTCAAACTCTGATTTTAGACTCTGAAAGAGATGTATAAACCATAAAATATTAAGATTTATACAATTTTTACTTCTCTAATTTATTAACACTTTTACATGATTTTGCTCTAGTAAAGAAAAAATTACTATTCTTGAAATACTTTTTTTATGTTAGTCGTGAATAAAAAAGATTTTAATCCATCCGCATTTGCAAATTAAAGCAGATTTTAAATTGTAAATAGATACTCCGGAATAGTAGTCTGATATTCGGCTATATAGAGATTGACCGATGCATTTCTTTAAAAAAAATTGATATGGGGTATAGAAAAGGGCCAAACGAAAAATTGTAAAAAAAAACCTGTTGCTCGTCTTGACTTACGCAATTCATCAGGGCCATGTCCCGTTGATGAATCACCACTGGGTGATCTTTTGTGATTCTGAGTAGTGTTCAGGGTTCGCAAAGCGTGTGGTAGAGTTTGAATAGTAGTGTGACTAGTCAAAATGGGCTCACTTGTCGTCCTGCCGTGTGAGGCAGTGGGCAGAGTCCCGTAGTGGGGTGAGAGGATGCTGCCGGTCAAACCAGAGCCCGCAACGCTACCCTCGAGGCCCGCAGGTGGCGGCGGAGCGACGCGCTTCTTCAACGAGCCGTGAAAGTTTATCGAGACGTCGGGCACTACCGGCGTCGGGACTACAAACAATCGTGTCATTGCTTTACGACCGATGTCGCATCGTCAAAAGTCATTATTACCAACAACGAAATGCACTTAAAGTTAATTGTTAATAGTAAAATAAAAATTAAGATAAATGATAAGGCGGGAGTGAAAAGGCGGTCACTGCTAAACTGGAAAAAAAATACTAAATCTACAATATCTGGCGGTAAAGTCTTTTGCTAACTAACGAGATTGTCAAGGAACTCATCTTATTTGGTCTATTGATTTCTAGGTATAAGAAACTCATCTTGAAAAGCGTATTAGTGTATAAACCAAACTCGGTCTAATTCGGAACAATTGGAATTAGTCAGTAGTAAATACGGTCACTTATTTAAATTTAAATTTTATTACATAAGATATTTTGACCGCGTTTGTAGCAAACTAAGCTGTGAAATTATAAAATTTGTATTGTTGGTACTTGAAAATCAATATCAACATAAACGTTACTTCACGGTTTCCGTTTTTATCAACTTACAAAATATTGAATTCTATATGTAAGGAATTGAATTTATTATTATTGTATTTATATGTCAAATTACACAATGAAACTTTTTTTCTAATACTATAAATTGTAATAAACGATAATTAAATTATCAAATCTAAAATAATTCTCAAAAATCTAAATATATATAAACATATTAATTACTAAAACTTGAATCAATATTACAAGATTTCTAGTGACCACCTTCAAAATTATAAATATATTGATTACAAAAAGCATTAGCTATTCAAAACACACATCTTTTTTAAAACATCGAGTTTAATCAAAGTAATCATAATTCTTATAAAAAGCTTTATAAACTAACAATTATAAGCAATCTTAAATATAATTACATACATACAAGACAAAATAATAATTATAAGCAATCAATGCCCTTGAGAATGCAAAAAAAAAGGTTATTTTTTAAAAATAATTTTATATTTTGACTATAATTATATCAAATTATTCTTTTTTAGTTAGTTTTTTTACTTATTACTATCGCATAATAAATTATAATAAGGGATTATTAAATATGTACATACCTATAACTGGTTTTTTTATTTGTGGTGGAGGAGGTGGTGGCATTTGCTCTTTGCTTGTACAAAAACCTGGTGACAAGCCGCTTTGTAAACTATCACAAGTACTGCTTCGACTTCGTAATGTCACAGGTGAATCTGTTACACCTGTTTCAGTACCACCAGCATAAGATGGGGGTCTACTACGTAATTTCTTTTCCGGTGTTGAACAACCATTCTGTAAATCATTTAATCCTATTAATATTTATAAATGTATTTATACACAAATATAAAAACAATAAAAATATATAAAGATGAATATTAGCTAAAATTATTATTAAAATGAGTAAAGTTTGTAACATTAAAATACAATAAATTACTACAACTTAATAAATAATTTAACTTTTGTAAACTAAAAATTAAGTCATACTTACTCTTTCTTCAATGATAGTCTCATCGTCGGAAAAATCTGTTGATGCTTCGTCATGCGAAAGGTTCCAGTCAATATTTACATTATCGAACAGTGTTTTCTGTCGCTGAAGTGCGTGATTTAACTGTATAACATACACAAAAGACTTGTTTACTTTTATTGTTCAAAATTAATCAAAACTTGAAAATAAATCATATAAATAAACTCACCAATTCTTGACATGTATGATGCCCCACTTCTTGAGCAATATCCAGTGGAGTCTTTCCTTGCTTATTGCGAAGCGTTGGATCGGCGCCTGCTTTCAATAGTAACTTCATGGCTTCTGCTTTATCATGCTTAGCAGAGAGATGCAGAGCCGTATCTCCTTCCGTTGTGGCTTTGTCTATATTGCCTGTTGGCATATTTTGAATCAGGAAGTCTACAATGTGCAAACTATTTCCCATTTCTCTTAGAATCGCTAAGTGAAGCGCCGTTTCACATAGATCCTAAAAAACAGATTGCATAACGATTTTCAATAAAACAGTTAATGAATAACAATCATTTGTATTATTTTGTTTGATATTTCAAAAATGGCATACCGATGTAGGTAAACAAGCTGATAAATCTACGTTTTCTGCATAAACTTGTAACAGGTGATGTAAATCTCGATTATTTACAGCATGCTCAAGATCTGATAGCAGATCTTGTTCATTAACACAAGTTCTTGTGATATATTTTTTATCTACATATTTGGCTCTAATAAATTCGTACCTTTCCTCCCTTAAAATAAAAATAACAAAAATAAAATTAGTACATTAGTAAATCAAGTACTTATTCTAAAATAGGTATTTTCGATACAAGTGTGAAAAGCACGTGTTCCAAGCACCGGTATCCCCCTTCACTGGGGTAACAAAATCACCCGCGTTAAGTGCACCTACTTTAAACGCATATATCGAATCCTATTTTATTTAGCTATGTGCGCAAAGCTCGACTATGTGTGAAAAAAACTGACACGAATAGTCGTGCTTTGTGTACCCAGTTGAGAAAAAATTAATTATCGACTTACATTGTAGACGTGGGAGAAAGTTTGAAATTATGACGCAACATTGCTTCCATAACTTCATTGAAAGCTTGATTTGTCATGTATCTAGCTAATAATAGCTGAGATGTACCTATATTATCAAGTGTTAAAGATTGTATTCTAGATATATGCACACCTAAATCCCTGTGTATACCACTACATTCTATACACACAATTATTCCAAAATTTGTTGACAGCCAAGTTGCATCTAATAAAATGTAAAAATTATTTTAGATTATTCTGCAGTTAAAGTAAAAGGTCTACTATTTACAAGAAGAAATCTATTTAAACTTTACTACTTTTAATCAATTTCTAATTCAAGAAGTATGACTACTAGACCTTTTACTTGAAATGCAATCAAATGATTTAATTTTTAATAAAATGCGTACCATTTTGCGAAGAACAGTCACAGCACTTATCGTTACCGGGTAACCTCATGACGCACCGTATTACAGCTTGTTGAAGCTCAACTAAACTAGGATTACCATGATTCGCTTCCGGTTTGCCACTAGCATCAAAAGCTCTCAATAAAGCACGCTCTTTGCAGTTGACTAGGACAGACATCCACGCCCGCTGATCCGCTTCGTCCTCCGCTTGAAAGTGATAAGTCCTATTATCTGAAATTTTCAATATCTCTTAATTCAACATACTGGTATTACATTAAATTTTAATTTGTGATAATGCGTACAAACATAATTAATGATTATAATTGATTGTATGAAATCACAGAAAACTAAAATGAAAATAAAAAATTAAAAAAAGGCGCTTACAACTTATAAGATCAAAACTCCTTTTATCGTCGGGTACCAGTTTAATTTGACACGTTAATAAATTCACCCTCGTCGGAGGTTTGTTCTCGTCAGCATGACAAATATCTAGATATCCTTCCGCCTGCACGGAACATCTGCGTTTTTGCCAGACTCGTCTCATTTTGCCTTCACTTTTCTTTAAAAGATGACCTGTACGAGTTACGCCATGCTGCTTATCACCTTGTAGCTGATGTAAAGAATATCCACTGCTTGTGTTTGTATTTAACTATTGCACAAAGTATTGAATCGTTATTTTCATTACTCTACTATTTTTGTAAGCCAATTAAAGATAATAAACAAAAAATACCTCTTTATCACATCCAGAACTTCTTAGCAGACTTCTGAGTTCCATTAGGCGCCTTCTTTCTTCATCTTGGGCCTGTCTAATTTTTTGGAGTTTCATGCTTAGGTCGACCACATAAGAACCAAAGTGTTCAATAGTTTTCAATCCATCTTGAAAATAGCTAGAGTTATAAATATTAAATAAATTATTATATATTATCTTTTTAATAGTAATCATATATTTTGTTGATATAATTACTTTGTTTGTGCGTGATAGTATTCAACCAAATGTTGAAGGAGTTCTATACCCTTTTTAGTCTTTATTTCATTAACTTTAATTAAATACTGAAAGTAAATATTACATCATAAATATAGATAAAAATTTAATCAGTAAGTATATCGTAATTTTCTTATATTTATCTTACTTCACACATTTGTAACTGAAACAGTCGCCTTTCTTTTTCCATTTCATCAGCAACTTCAGCTGCAGTAATTTCTGTACGAATGAGGCCAGCCTCTTTTGCATGTTGTTTCTTTTCTTTTTCAATTTTTGCATATTTAGCTTCATAGTCTTTCCAGGCTTTGTCAAAAGGTCTTTTAAGATCTCCTTTAACACCCTTTAAGTCTCCTTTTAACACTGAATCCAACGGGAACATTATAATGTTACTAATATTTTGCATCTGTAAATAAGAATATATTTATTATATCTTTTTTTAATAAGAAATCTTAAAAATCAAAATAACATACCAATGTTTTCATTAATGCGCTCAATTCTTTGGTAACCACAGCAAATTTAAGAAAAGCTGCACCTATATCTGGTTCCTGTTCTTTGAGTGCAGCATCACCTAATCTTTCTAAAGCTCTCCCCAAGTACATTTCATTGTCAACATGGGCTAGGTAAATAAAATAAAATTTGTGTAATCTATAAGCCACTGTAAATTTGAAAATAATATTTAGAAATAGTTAATAATATCACTAACCATTTCCTGAGTTATAGATTGCCTTGATTGCTTTTTTAAGCTTGGTAAGACCATCACGATCAAAATCAAGAGTCTATAAAAGATGTGAATCAAAGTTTTATTTCAATTTAAGAATAGCTTTCAATAATATAATTTAATTATCTAATTTTAACTACTACTACTTAGTTAAAATAAAATAATCAAAGTAAATATAGAGAATATAAATCATAATACAAGAAAAAAATTACATGCGTATATTCATGTATCCACATATATCATATACATACAGAATAAGAAAGATAATTTCATTATCATCTGTATATACAAATATAAATTAGAAAATGATAATTTATAAACAAAATGAATTAAATAATTATTTATTATTAAATTGTAATCGAGGCCTACGGTGGCTCGGTCGGTAGAGCGATGGGCTCGTAGTCCGGCGGTCCCGGGTTCGAGCCCAAGTCTCGGCCGATTGACAAAGCACCTCTGTAAAAATATTACATGTGTTTTGTTTACAAACACACCGTAGACCTCCGTCGCGATTAGCACCGCATGGGAGCATAAATAGAGCGACGTTAAAAAAAACGACGTTAAAAAAATAAATAAATAAATAAATTGTAATCATCATATATTTAAAAATACTTTAATCAATTTTAATGGCATATAAAGCCTATAAAAAAAGAAACAGTAATTTTTTGAAACCATAATTTGTTCCTATATGATTCATAAAACCTTTATAATTCATACAATTATAACTAAAGTTGATGTATCCGTTTAATATGTGTATCAATATTTTGATCTTTCGAAAAAAAATAATAAATCTGTTGATATATTTTTGATACAAATATAATCGCTTCTTGCACATTTTTCAAATGTAGTGAATAATTTTGTCAAATTTGATATGCAAGTATTTTTGGGGTTACTAAAACCAAATCTGGTCCATTAATAAAAAAATTTAAATGATTCAGTAAGATTTTTAAGCTACTACCATTTTCAATTTTATATTTTTGAACCTGGATTCATATTTAGTCACCCTAACTCCATGAAAAAATAATTGTCATTTATAAGTTAGTAATGAAAATTTATGCTAATCGCTGGAGCTATTGGCTAATAATGTCAATTTTTCAAAAGTAGATTTATTTTTAGAGAAGCTTACAATATATACTATAAGAGTATATATTGAATAAAATCATTTTTTCAAGAAACAAACTTGAATGATAGATTTGTGCAATACAAAGAATCGTTCAGTAAAATGAAACATAAACTACGAAAAATGAATCTGCCATTTAAGAAAAAATAAGAATTACAGATTTTCTGTACATATTTACTTCACAGTAGTATATAATTCTTACAGTTCTATTACAGTTCTTCATTAATTAATTTTGCTTTAGAAATTATTATATTTTATTACGTATATGTAAACATAATTTAATTTGAAAATAGATAAAATATTCGAAGCAAAATTTATAGAAATAAAGAAATGACAATACAAAAGGCTGTAATTTATCTTTTTTATTTGTGTTCCTCATATTATTTACTTACTAGTATGGTGTACCAAGTATGGTGTTATTTAATCAAGAAGTCATTTAAATATTCTGTGTTCATACATTTGTGTAATTATGCATGCATGTGATGCATCGAATAAAAAAAGAAAAACAATTAGTATCTTGTTTTGGAAATATATGAATCATTTTCAATTTTATAATCTTTAGCCTTGAACAAAAATACTAAGGTAAGTTAGCTAGTCAATCTATCTATACTGATAAATAATATCAATATTTTCTACTGTTAAGAGAAAAGTAAATATATCAGTACTAAAATCATTTTAATTCAAGTTATTCATTAGATAACATAATTCATAAACAGTCTAACATTTGTAATTTAATTTTCTTCTACTGCAATAAGCTGATTTCATCTCAATTAATTATATTGTTTGACATTGTTTATATTCCAAAGTGATGTCATTAAATGAGTGATAGAACAAATGTTGTGTTCATTAAGTTTCAAATAACTAAATGATGTCTACATAAATAGTGTTTTCAACTGTTATACTCAATAAATAAAATTTGGCCAGAGAATGAACAACAAAATTTAAGTGTTCCTAATCAGTTTAACACGATTTCAATAATTTCTCACCTCCTCCAGTGCTGCAATGGTCTGACGGCATTGTGGCATCCTGGAGACAAAAGTAGATGTTGTCGGGGAATTGTAATCACCCCTGGTCTCATCAATAAAGTCACTGACAGCGATAAGACCTGGCATCTTGTCAGCTGTGTCTTTTACACCTCAGCAAATAAGAAAAATCCTAAGCACTTGTTCGGTGCTCCAAGAGAGGTGTCTTCTACCTCTATCCTCTGTGCTCCTCGTTGTCACTTCGTCAGCTCACTCCAAAAGAGACCAGCGAGAAAATCGGACGGACAAGCGGGCGAGCAGCAGCAAACTGCGTCAAACTCGGCGAGTTTTTTGGCGTTACTCCACTAATTTCCGCACCTATAATACACGCAGACACCTCGCGCGTCGCGAGTTAATCGCGAGCAGCGAGGAGGGCAAAAATAAGAGAACCGAAGAGGAGTATATATACGTAAGGCAGTGGAAAAAGCGCGCACGCCAATCGATATACATATCGGGTAGAGGCTCCTAAGATGCTCTCTATCTTTCTCTCTCTCGTACACAGACACCAGTCTCTCATTCTCTCTCTCTCTTTCTATCTCTCCCTGTCTCTTTCTTTCCTCATTGCACTGTCCGTCTCAATATTTACGAAATCAACGTGCGTACATATACTCCTCCCTCACATACACGTAAGCGTACTTGCATATAAAGGACGAACATCGACGACGGAAGAACTGTCATACATACGCGGGACTGCGGGGAAGAGAGAGAACGGGAGGACGTGCATAATACAATGTAGCATTACGCTTGCTCGTGCACACATATACATACATATGCATATCTACACTTAGACCATATATATATGGTATAGATATAATGTGTGCATGGGATGTATATAGATGTATATGCATGCGCATATATATAGGATACATACCAATTGGAAGTCCGTTTCTGTCGAGTATTGGACGACTTGCGAATCGCTGCTACTGCTGTCCTCCCGCTTACTGCTACGGTAGCCGGACGAGCTCGGCCGATGATCATTTTCCCATGTTATCGTGAGCGAGAGAAATATCGGGAGTTGCGTTGCAGCCCACTTCCCTCCAGAAATACAATATATGCGCACACCGCCCTCAGAGAGCGCGGTAGCAGCAACTGCGGCAACTGCGGCGACGGCGGCGACGAGGGCGACGACGACGACAACGACGACAACGACGACCTGACGAAGGCGAGGCAAGGCGCGGACACACACGCACGATTGTAATTCCCTCTCGCCGCTCCTCTTTCTTCTTCTCTCTTTCGCACTCACCGCGACTGTGTGCGAGGAGGAGGATAGGGAGGCTTGCCTGCTGCCTAGCTTTCGCTATATCGACGCTGCAGCCCGGAAAAGCGCATGTGCACGCGCGCGCACGTACACACATACACGCGCATACACACACACAGGCACTCGCGCGCGCAACAAGCTGGCGATGCGCGCCTGGTTTCCTATATGCTCTCTTCTGCACCGCGGCGATTCTCTCGCGCGCGTATTATTATTATTTTGTTCGGCGCTCCCCGCAGCAGCAGCGGCAGCAGCAGCAGTAGCCGTAGGTGCTAGGCGCAGAGCAACACACCTGCACACGTACAATCACAGACACATGCTCACTCACCCCACGGCAGAATGTGCAGAGTAGAGCCAGCTTTCACCGTCTCGGTCTTTTTTTCGAGCCTCCAATGAATATATAGATGTGCGCGTGTATATCTATATGTTTATATGACGCGCTCTTCAGCAATCGGCGCTAGTATGTTTACGTATATATTATGACGCGGTTAAAATTAAAACTCGATGCCGCTGTCTGCTTTACGAGACTTCAAGGTTGACGTTATCAACGGCATGTTGTTCTTTCTTTTGTTTTCCCTTTCTTCCTTTTGTTTCCTTCTGCCGCCTCCTACGCTCTATACGTGGATATTTTATAAAAGTCTAGTCTTATTATATCGCTGCACAATTTATGAAAGGTGCAACTCCAATGACCCGCTTCGATTTTTTTAATGGAATGTTTGTGTTTTCTATTTTACATTTCTGTTTCCACCTGATATCTCACTCTCCTGCACTCTCTTTTTACTAACTAAAAAGCGTAGCTAATCGAACAGTGTGTATACACTTTTTGCACTCTTGTATGCACGAGGTTATAGTGCCCAAAAGGACTGAAATTCCAGACGATGTGTTTTTTCTTTTTACAGCGAAACACGCGTCGCGCTAAACGAGATGAAAGCCGCGAGGTTTCGTTCTCGGATCAGCGACCACTACGAAACAGCGTCGACTTACGTTGTGAGTCGTTGCTTTTTATTGACAATCCGCGAGCCAGAGGCACTCTGTTTTTCCCTTTTTTGCTCGCTTTGTGTTTTGTGCGTATAGGTACTTATTGGAAAAGGCGCAAGTGTATAACAGTTTGCTTGAGATCTGAATCTGATGGTCAATATGACGGTCAACCGAAGGGCAAAACTGGTTTTTAATGTATATATAGGTAGACATTCGGCAACCGTATGTAATATGTATGTACGTGCATTGCGCATTCAAAAGAGAAATATTTTTGGCGTCATTTTACCGTCATCAAAGGGTGCTTAACTTGAGAAAAATTAAGGCGGGATATTTGTCACAATCAATCCCTGCTAAAAATGACTGATTAAAACCGATTAATTTTCATTTATTTACACAAATGCAGATAAAGATACAAGTAAAACCGATTGAATTGTAAGGTAGGTATTGTAATCTGCATTTGTGTAAATTAATCGAAATTAATCGGTTTTAATCAACCATTTTTACACGGGATTTGCCGATAACGGTTTTAATTAAAATTAAGTTTGCATAGGTAATAAATAGATTTTATTTGAAAGTATAAAATTATTTTCCTACAATAGATATAGTAATTTCAAATCCTGTGTAGAGCATAATAAGACATTATTTACACAAATTATGAAATGCTATTTTTTTAAGGTATTACGGACACCTACTATATTTATCACCAATTAATATGCTTCAAGACTAATTTAAAAAAATTGAAACTGTTAATGTAAACTGATAAAATAGGAATAAACATAGGTACAAAAAAATATATCTATAACTGTATTCTAGCAACTAGCTGGCGAACTGTGAAGCCTAATTATATCTGTATATAGATTTACTGTTTGGTTAATTTAAATTTTAGTCGTGAAAAATTAATAAACATTAAATATTAAACTTTAAATATATCCTATAAAGTCCTCGGATTTAGTCTACAATAACTCATATACAGTGTTTTTTCTTAGTGATTATTCAATACTACTCTTAATTGTGATTAATAATAATTAACATTTGATTATTATGTAATTAAAATGTATAATAGGTAAGTAGTAATGACCACTTTAATGTCCGAATCAAAACTCAAATAAATAAAATTAAGTTCGCGGGAAAATTGAAAATTTCATATGGATACGGATATTGTATATTGTAGTATCGATACATCGCAAAGAAGTACTTCCTGCGTAAACTTCTCGCAGTTGCCTCTCGAAAGTTGATCAGCCTTTTCCGGTCGACAATCTTTTAGAGAGGGTTTTGTTGACAGCTTTTGCAACATTAAGGAGGTTCTCCTTATACGTAGGAAGTCAAGTACAGAATTTACTAGATTTGACCAGTGCAGTCGGTATATACAGGTATATATTCTGCATGTATAACCTATAGGCAAATGAGATTTATATATGAAATATCAACTCCCTCTTATTTCAC
>UELV01135337.1:0-20867 GCA_900490015.1 Megastigmus stigmatizans | reverse complement strand
GTTCTATTTTGATGTCATCTTTGTTGATATTGATGGTCTGATCTTCTTTTACGTAGTGTGTATGCTTAATACCTTTTAACTTGGCATTAAGACAATACATGCATCTTGTATCGGAAGTTTGCATATTGGTTTGAGATTCTTTCTTGTTATCCTTAGTATTTTTTACAAGTTTTATTAGCGAGTCTATTTTTATTGTACTATTTATTTTTTTCCGGCTAAGTGGGCAATTTTCTATTAATGTTGTGCAATCGATATTTTTGTTAGAATTTCTAGCTTTATTATTTTTGGTGTAACTGTTTTTAGCCTCAGAAATTACCTTCTTGGATTTTCTTGTAGTTCTTAAAATTTGTATTATATTTTCAGCAATCAATTTTTTTATTTTTATGTATTTTTCACTATTTAATGTAGTTATTTTATCCATATTGTAATTAGTCATTCTTTGGTGAGAACGAGAATGATAAAGTTGGCATTTATTTTTTGAACATAGATATGTTCTCGTGTCTAGTAGCAACTTGTCAAGATTTTCCTTATCCTCATGGACATCCAATGCAGGATAATCAAACTTGATTGTTGCCTTTTTTCCTTGATGTATTAGTAATAGGACATAGCTGTCCTCTGCTGTAAATTTTATACTTGTGAAAATTGAGCAGGTTCTATTGCAGTCTATTCTTACGTCTTTACTAGTTGTTTGTTCTTTATATGGTGATTTTAGTTTTCCTTTATCCATTCTTTTAATTTCTCTTTTCTTTTGTTTATACTTGTTAGTGTTTTGTGATTGTTGGGTAGTTTGTTGAAGTAATATATGGCTCTGATGTAACTATTTTTGTTACTAACTCTTTTATATTGTTTTAATATAAATAATAAGGATAATAAGCAAAAAAGCTTATTTTGAACCGAATTCATTCTATATTCCAGAAAGTCTAATAAATACTTCGATTTATACGGAAATTTTAGAGTAACTTGATAATATGCAATGAATTTTATCTACTGAATATATAGATTCTTATTACGAAAGTATACATCTTGATTCAACTGTAAGACGCAGCGAATTCACACAATATTCATATTAGTTTCTACTCTGCGGCGCTTTTTGGTATCAATTGTGAAATTTGTACAACGGTTATGCCTCATCTCATATAGTCCTCTTTAACTTTTAAGTAAGAATATGATCAATCTATTTCTGTATGAAATTAATAAGAACGAAAAAAGTCGACAAAAATGAAGACAAGCGGAAAGTTACATGTGTAAATAGAAAAAAGTTTTGGAAGGAAAAATAACTACTATACCATCAGAGCAGTAGTTTCTGATATGTGCAGTTTCAGAAGTGCTTTTGACAATGTTTGTAATGGTATAAGATTATTGTTCCTTTATCACTCGATAAAATTGTTACGAAAATTAAAAATAATAAAAATTCAGGACCAATGTTTTTTTTTTCTATGTTTAAATAATTATATCATCATTTATTTTGTAAATGTGGCCGTGACATTTACAACAACCGCAGTAATTGATTTGTAACCCCGTCAAAACTAATTTGGATTAAATAGTTGTTCAGAACACTCTGTTCAGTTTTTGTCGATTCAAAACCAGTATAAAGATGGATAATAAAAGCTGCCAGTAATACCCACATTCAGCCTGTACATGCAGGAGAGACATATAAGCAAAGCGAGCACGACGATATAAAACAGCGCAGCGGCAGCAACGACAGCACGTAGGACCGATGCGGAGACAGGGCGCGTAAGAAGCGGCCGCGTGTGTCTGTGTATAGGTCTGCGGAGCCGGACCGAAGGAACGACGACAGAGCCGTACACACAGACAGAGCCTCTGGCAAATAGGAGAGAGAGAGAGAGAGGCGACGCGTCGCGTTTTGGGTTTGCTGCCGCTTCGGCGAGAATTGCTCGAGTAATTAAATTACAAACGCTCGGGCTGCGGTCGGAAATAATTTGGCGGCTGGTAGCTTTCTCGTATTTGCCTCTCTCTCTCTCTCTCTCTCTCTCTCTCTTTCTCACTCACTCACTCTCTCTCACCCTCTCTCTTCCTAAAGGGGTTTATCGGTCGAGGATGGAATCGAGGGACGCGAAGGAAAGAGGGGAGGGGGGAGAAGGGCTACTGCAGGTACTACAGAGCTTTATTTGCTTGCTGCGGTTACAAATACCGTCGTTGCGCTAAATATTGTTCGAGGGTTTCAGAGGATCTGCGCGTCTTTTCTTTTTTTTTTTTGTTCGCCCGATCGTTCGCTTTAATTTGCTTAATTTTTGGCGTGACTTGTAACTTTTTTATGTGATATAATTGTTAATTCTGGGTTACGGAATATTATTTATAGTATAATAGATTCAACTTCTCTAACTAAAACAATATCAGTTGCAAAGCGGATATTAGCACTTGTAAATATTTGAACTATTAATCGTCTAATAAATGGATAATTTCCAGAGTTGCTAAAGAATACTTTGTCCAAGCTTATTAAAACAATCTTCATAATGAATGCAGGATATAACTTTGAATATATAATAATCAATGCTCGAATCAAAGCGCAAGAAAGTATGCATTGGAAAACGATGATGGTTTTTCTCCAATTCCAAATTTTGCTGTACCTATAGAGTGGAGAGAGCCCAGGAGACAGGCGAAGCGGCTATACGAGGATGGGAAGATAAACACGAGATTTGCTTACTACCGTGTCTTGAAAACACACTCGCACACGAGGCGTATACAAATGTTAATTTTGAAATTGCGCGCGCGCCCTTGTTTGGCATGCGGAGTATAGGGCCGAAGTCGGCGGCGGCGTCATTCAGAAAACGTCCAAACAATCTCATGTTCCTCGAATTATATGCAGGTTTAATAACGAACGAATCTGTTTGCTCATCTCTCCTTTTTTCGTTTTATATTTTTGTCGTGGGACGATGGAGAGAGAATACGCGCGGTTTTTGCAGGATTTTGGTGAAACTGTTATTTGTTCTTCCTTTCCGCAACTGCGATATTGAGGCCTCAGGACATGCGGGGATGAAAATTACTCTATTAAAAATTTCTGCTCGGATTTTTAGTAAAATGTAACGGAAGTTTTTGTGCGTGCGTTACTGAAAATAAATTAATACTATGATTGAAAATTCATGCACTAGAATATAAATTTTTATTTTAATATAGGTACTTAAAATTCAAACAGTTACAATGTATCGATTCTTTCTATTAGAATATAAAATTGGATCAAAAATATTTAAATAATTCACATACACTCTTGAAAAAAATTATACATAAAATAATTCATACTTTAAATTATTTTAACAAACTTTTCTCTGAGATAAGTAGAGAAACTGAAGAGAAAAAGCTATGATAGTTTTTCATAAGTCATTTCTTCTTACATCCATTGTCTCTTGAGCCTAGCTTAAAACATAAAGTAACATTTATTATTTAGCTATCGGTTTATCAAAGAAAAAAACTTCTTAATGTTTTAAATTTATAGGTTTTCATTTAGTCCACTTTTGTTTTATAAAATGTGATTTATGAAAATAATTTGAACAACCACCTATATCTTAATCAAGAATTTGAAACGTAATTCCAGAGGGAATCTCAAGCACTTGAAAGGAAAACATCCCTCGCTATCGCAAAGAAGTATACTTAATTTTAATTCTTCAGGGTAATATTTTCACAACGGAGGGTAGAGTCGCGGCGGGGGGAGGGCAGCAGCCAGAGTGAGAGAGAGAGAGAGAGAGAGAGAGAGAGAGACAGAGAGCGAGTCCCAGCTTCTCGGTGGCCAGCGTAAACGTTAATTCCGTAGGCGTTAGCCTTTATAAAGCCCATAGCCCTGTCCGAGTTGGCTCTTTTTTGCAAAGGTGTCAAATTCAACTCTCCGAACTTTTTCCTTTTAAAACAAGTTTTACCTTTTAGCGCGCTCGGTGCCGCGGTCCCGGGCCCTGCCTGCCTGCCTACCTGTCTGCTGCTGCTGCCGCGAACTTCGTTGTTCTGTTTTACTTTTCGCGCCTTGGGCGTAAGGAAAGCTCCTTTGCCCATTAACTGAGCGCTGCTGCTTCTTAGTCAGCTTGAAAATCGTTGCTTTGTAAACGCTAGTCTTGTAGTTACATGGATAAATGTTTTTCTTCTCATTCCCTTCCCTTTTTTTAACCTAAAGCATTATTTTACTTTTAAGTATATATACATTTAAGCTTTAGCGTTTTAAAACTGAATAATAGTTGAAGCTATACTCTTTATTGATGTTTACTGTACACTACTATACCTTACAAACTATTTCTAAAAGTTAAAAGTTACTCCCAATTCATTAGTCGGGCACTTAGTTTCTTCAAAATTAATTATTTGTTTCAATATATATGTAATATTTAAAGAAAAATAATTTTCGAACTTCAGTTATTATTAAAAGGAGGATACCCACGAGATTTGAATAAAAAATAGAGTCTAGGCGCAACGTATGAAACCTACGTCATTATTTAGAACAGCAAAAGACATTTCAATTGAAAAAAAAGATTTAGCCTCCTTACTTTGAAGGGAAAGTTGATAAAAACTTAATTGAAAATCAGTATCTTTCTATACTCGTCGATTACACAGTAAGATACATGGTAAGATTTTTAGGTTCGACAACAAAAATCATTTGCCAAGTCTAAACTCTTTAGAAGTGTAGAAATTAATCTGTATACCATATTTTATAATCGATAAGAGAAAAATAACTCTCCCATAAAAAGCATTGCACCACATAGCTGAGCAAGCAGGTAACGTAGTGCGAGAAAAAAGTGCAAATCTACGCAGAGTGAAGCTTTTTATTATTCCGAGAGAGAAGTAAGTAAAGGAATTGTTGAGGCAGGAGAAATCCGTCATCAAGGCACAGGCGGACGCGGTTGTACATGGGGCAGTGCAGAAAGGTCGGGCGGACGGCCCTGCATGTAAGCAGAGCGCAGCGGTGCCCCGGGGGGACGCGCATCCCACGGTGTATGCATAATATTTGCGGAGCCGCAGCGCCAGCGAAATTATAAATACGCTAAGCCGATTTTCTTATCAGCTGAGGCTCTTTGCTTCGCTCCTGGGCTTTCTGACGCGAGGACCACGGACGACGACTACTCGCCCTACCCCTCGAGCTTTATATATAAATACACTCGACTGATGCATCGACGATAATTGTCCTTCCCCTGCTTTATAGCGCTTCTTTAATCCGTTAATTAATTGCCTGATTAATGCCTGTTTTTTTTTTTATTTGCTTTGTCTGCGCGCAGAGGGAAATTCGATCAGTTCGACGATGATAAGAATGGCGAAACAAAGCGGGATGATATTTTAGTTTAATATTGTTGTGCAGATCATATTCTATACTTTATACTATACTTTATTACAATCCTATGACTATGTTATGACGGGAATTTTGAGAACTTACATCTATATAATTATTCTTTGAAAAATTTAGAACTTTTTTTCTTTATTAAGAACGCGCTATTTTCTGTACAGCAGTAAAAGGTTTATTATATATATTATTGTCCATATTTAGAATTTTTACAACAACTACTAAGCATCCTTCTACTAGAATTTATTTACATTTTTATATATTAACTATATTTTAAGCTAATTACATTTAAAAGTAATCTTTAAGATGATTGGAATTCAAAATGCATGCATTTTTATTATCAAAGACGTTTTTAGATTTCGTAGAATTCTTTTATAAAATTTGTTTTTGAGGAACACGAGATTAGAGATTGCAGACATACAATTTAATCAGAAATATCCGCGATTGTAGAATGGAATTTTTCAAATCTAAAAATATCTTGTCTGAATGCGATCTTTCTTGCCGAAAGGTTTCAAACAGATTTATACCAGATGAAAACGTACATATAAGTTAACAACCTCGTATTAATCTCAAAGTTTTTACAAATTATAAGATCATATAAAAAATTTAAAATACTTGTCCTAGTGGAAATGAAACACATTTTCAGTATACAAATTATAGTCAGTTTGATTCGAAATAAACGAAAACTAGTATAGTTTTTACCTTGCCATGAAACGATTTTTCTTATATTATAATATGGTCTAAAGAATATTAGGTATAAAAAAATGCAATTTGATAGATATATTTTGGAGAAAAATAGTGTGTAGGCCAGTAAAACTAGAGAGTGAAAGAGACAGAATCAGATGTTCAGTTTAACGCGCAATAATATTGTATTCACAGTGTAAAAACAAAAGAAAAATAGATGTTTAACGTCAGAAACTTACAAATGAATGCGTTCATTATAATTCTTGTTTCCTTAAGATTTAACGTGATGGTAAATACAATATAAAACTTTGAAGGCTAGATTAGCCGCTTCCAGTTTTTTACTCTACTATTAATGCTAAGAAAATATGCAATATTTGATGACGTTATATATTTATAATAGTTAAAACAGCTCTGTAAAAGATTATGTATTTTGCAATTTTTAAGCTATTAAATATTCGAATAATGTTCGAAAAAACGTTACATCGCCATTACTAAGTTCATATCTATTTTAAATGTTTTCATTTCTAAGAGGCGTTTACTTTTCTTGTAGAAATAATTTGCAGTGAAAATCCCCAAGCAATGTTTATACACATAGAACTCTTGCTTTTTTCCTCTTTGCCGTCCATTTTCAAGGTTTAGCGTGCAAATAAACGTTTAATTATACTCCATTCAGTTCTAAATAAATACTTACGCCGCGCGCGTTTATTTGACGCCATACCACCTGCTATACTTAAACTATGAACCTAGAGAGCAAATGTTCCTTTGTGGAATAGAAGGAATCGAGCCCTTGTATAGCGAATGATCCGACTCTCAAAGTAAGATCTACCAAGAATAATGGCTGCACGAACCTTTGCTGATATACCTACACACAACGTGCTGTAAATCTGCTGTAAAGGGAGCACCGCGAAGCTACTATGGCTCTATGTATTTTAAGTGAATACAGTGAACCTTTTTTACTTCTCTTTTACTTGCTAAAATAAAAACCGGTACCAATCCATAGGCACATAGTTTCCTTAAAATTAAATGATTTATTCCAATGTCTAAATAAAGCATAAATCATAAATAAATTAAGCCATGATTAGCTGTACTAAAAAATTATATTTTTAAAAATAATACAAGAATCATTATATGCAATAAATTTTAATGTATAATGTTTTAAATAATGGATAAATAAAACCTTTTTTAAATATAATAATCAGTATACTAAGCTACTCAATACTAGATTTGATAGCAAGTTTAAAGTAAAAAAAAATAATTTATTTATTTTTGAACATTAAAATTTATTACTAACCTCGTCTGATATAATTAAAGTTGATTATACAACTAGACATAAAATAACTTATTTTTATTTCCTCAATCCTATATTTATTCTTAACATTGAAAATAATTTTATATAAATTTATTATATTTGTAAATAAATTAACCAATAAAAATACATATGTAAAAATAAATCTGTGACTAGTAAATAAATTTAAATGAAAACTATTACAAACAATATAGGTAATTAAAATTTAAATGTTGCCTATAAGCGTATAATTCTGCATAATTCTGGCAATACTGCACGTATGCGGACTTTTATCAAATAGACGAATATCCGGCGCGCTATATCGACAGCAAATTTTCTACTACCGCGAGTCCAATATTTCCAAGTAAAACGCCGGCTTATCATTCACGCAGTAATAATTTTCTCCATTCCGTCATCTTCAGCGCCCCGTGAGCTTAGGGTTGCGAGTCTCAGGCGCGTCAACGTCGGCCGCGCGTCGCGAGGCGTCGATGCATAAACGCGATACACAACCTCCTGTCCCGGACAAATTCTCAAAAGCCTGCGTCGTCGTCAATTCAGCGGCGCGGCGGCTCTCGGAAATGTCGACCATCGGAGAGGACGTCGCTGTTTACTTACCGCTGCGCACGGCAGATCGATTACCTGTTTTATGGAGGGCTGCATATCCATCAACGGGCTCCGGCGCATATTTCCTCTTCTCGTCCCGCTCACCGCTTTTGCCTCTTCTCGCAAGATTGACTAATACGCGTCAAAGATTTGTACATCGCACTGCAGGCTACCCAGACTGACACCTTATATATTTACATTCAAAGTGAAGTATGAGGCTTAGGTTATTTATTTTCAACCTTTTTTCAAGATTGTCTGTACGATAAAGTATTATTTTTTATCAGATAGAGGATCGAATAACAGATTAACGATCGTAGTTGTGTAAAATTTGCATAAAGCAATTTCGAGCGAAAATTAATAGATACTAAAAAATAGTGCACTCAAACTGTAACTCAGACTATTCCTAGCATCATCTTTATGTCACTATTATTTTTATTAAAAAATTTTCAAATTAATTTAAAATTTTTTTATTATTCCATTGATCCAATATGCGTGCAGGAATTGATCAAGTTTTCGGATCCTGAATATTGATATAGGCATTACAAAAATTTTGTAATTGTAAATTCGATTAGATATTTGACAATTGCTCTCTACAGGCTAATTTACTTAGCAATATACCGATGGAATCAACGGCTTCCATACATAGGCTTCCCAAACGAATTCTCGCCGTAGCTCAAACAAAGTCCTGGCAATTGAACAAAATCGCACCACTCGGCGAGAATAAAGAGTGTGAAAGCTCGGATAATCAAGCTCATTGAAATCTGGATCTGCGAGTTGGGGCACGAGCGCATATCTCGATCTACACTGGAATATATACACACCAGAGGGAGAGAGAGAAATAGCCGAGCAGAGCGGAGCGTTTTTAACGAGTCTCCCTTGTCACGAATGATATATCTGGTGGTGGAGGCATCGAGCGGAGAGACGAGAGAGAGAGAGAGAGAGAGAGAGAGAGAGAGAGAGGCCTCCGTGGATGATTCGACTGATGAAGTTCGACTGTTCCCAGCGCGGAACGTGGAACGAATTCCAAGCCTCTCTTCTTCTCTTCTCGGCAGGCCACACATGCGCAAATACCCACATACAATATCTCGACCGCACACGCGGCATTATGCGATATTAACGTCTGCGGCCGCGTATCGAGTAATTGAATAACAATAAATTTGCATCCGTGTTGCTGCACACCCGTGGTCGCTCGCACACACCCACACACACAGAGCGAGAGAGAGAGAGAGAGAGAGAGAGAGAGATGGAGCGCCTCGCGCAGCAGCCAGAGAAATTTCCCCTCGGTAGCCGCAGAAATCGGCGAATATGGCCCGCGGCCGCCGTCGCCGCAGCGCATTTCATAATCGCAGAGCAAACCGGTTTTGTGTCCCTTTCCCCCATTCGGATCTATCCATCCATATTCCGCATATACACGCATATGTGCGGGGGAGGGTTTGTGGCCAGTCTCTCCTCGCAGGGTTGGGCTCGCGCCGACGGGACGGACACACGACGGACACACGCGTACACCGCCGGCTGCGCTCACCCGCGGCCGTTCCAGCAGCAGGAGCCACGCGCTGCACTTGACTCGTGACTGATGCGCCTGTCGGCTGTCTGTCTTATCTCTGGTTGAAGGGCTGCTCGGATGTAGAGGGGGGCGCGCGCGCCGCCGGCTGCAAAAATTCGCCCTGCCTGTATAGCCTGCGTCCGAATCGCCCGGGCCACTGCGCGTTCCGGGGATCCTATACGTTGCCGAGGAGGACTGCGGCCGCAGTCGGGAGATCGGGACGATCGAGGCCAGACTCTGTCTTTGGGGCTTTTGTTGTGAAGGATCGCGCTGTATTGGGCTTTTGCTCGAGCTACGCTACTAGCTCCTTCATCCGCATCATAATCCAATATGGTGATTGTGTTGAATGCCAAAATGCTCAATCAAATTGTACACTGGTTTGTAGACTTAATTTCTTTGGTAGACTTCAATTCTCACCGATTCAATGATTTGGCTAATATTTGCCGTTCGAGCAATTCAATTCACCTTCATAGGATAGTTCGTAGTTCTTCTATAAAAGTGATGCAAAACGTGCTCTCTGACACTGAACAAATGTTGCAAAATTGTTTCTTGGCTTTAAGAAGATTCAATCTATTTCATTTCGCTAGTAAATAGCAATAGTGAAGATGATAGTAAAGCTTACATTTGGATTTCAAAAACTCTTGATGTTTATCGCGATAACTAATCCTCCGGCATAATAGGTCTTTTGTAAATCCTGACAAGGTTTATCCAATGTTACCTAATAATTGGGTTCTTTAATAAAACGCAACTCGATTTAGTGTTTACAGCAGAATTAAGGTTCTATTAAAAATGTTGGCCACTTCGTATTGTACATTGTCATTTGCAACACAAGACAAAAGTACTGTATGAAACTGGGATAAAATAGCATTGATATTCTGATTCTTGTAACCACAGTGAAAAATAAAATATGCAAGAGTTGTGCAACAGTTTATGCAATACTTAGAAAATATTTATTTAAAATATTGAAAACAGATTGTTTAAATGTATTAGTTATGGCTTCGTACCACAAAGTGTACTGTATAGTGAGTTTTTGCATATTTTTATTTCTAAAATATAATTTTCTAAATTAATCGTATGAAGTATTCGTTGTATAAGCAAAACCCTATTTTCTAAATTATTCTTGTAGTATTTATAGTAAGTATACGATGATGATGTATAAAGTTTCGACTGCACAACATCTTTTATATGACCACCTCGCAACGAATTAACAGTTATGTTCGAATAAAAATGGATGACGATTCGCGCGGCGGTATAGAAAATTAACAGGGCCCCAGGAGACCGATCTCATCCATGCTACCTCACGCGGAGTCCTTTTCTCGCGGCCGAATCGTCATCATCAACGATCGCGAGAAATGCGAGTCACGAAGTTAGCTACTACGCCGTATAGACCGGAACAACGGCGGCGGCGCTTCCCCTCTGGCGATAAAAAATCGCCGTAGCTTTCGCTGGCGAGATGCGCCGAGGCCCCGCGCGCGAAATGGAAGATATAACCCCGGGAAATGATTATAAATGAAGCCATCTGCGCTGCTGTTGGGTAGGAGGAGAAGAGAGAGGAGCTAGACGAGGCGAGCGCTCGCTCCGCGACAAAGTAAGAAGAATCGAGCGCGATGTCAAAAATAAGGGAGTCGCATTTGCAACGGGGCGGCCTGGAAATTGGATAGTGGTGCCTCGGATTCATTCTTTGGATTGGAAATGAAAGGTCGCCGCGCGCAACTGCGTGTAAAGAACGTGATTTTAACATATCAACGGAAAACTCGCAGTATTGTTTATATCGATTTTAATGCTTGTCAAGTGGTTAAGATTTTATATGAAAAACTGAATATAATCAGTTAGAGATATTAAAATATGGGTAGAATTAGCTAACGTAACGAATGAAAGCACGAGTCCATCTTTTATTTTCTACGTTTGAGATAAGGTTCATTTTGTTATTTTTATATGGTCTTAGACAATGCGGACTTTATATCAGTATCATATGAAAATAATACGATATGTCTTCATATATATTTATATGAAGGAGAGCAATCACGAGCTCCTCATTAGTAAGACTAATAGCTGTGGGTGCATGAAGATGTGAAAACTTTCATTTTCGTATCATTGCGCAATTCTTTCTGTCTTTTAGATCCTTCACAATATTACAACTCATTCCAATTTTAGTCTAAATTTTTTAATGTAATATTTGGATGAATTAAGTATTTATAATTTTGTTAATTTGACAATAAAATATGTCTTGTCATATTGACGAAATCCTTGACAGTGGCAAAAGCGATTTAGAGAAATCGCGTTTGAAATTTAATAGTAGTCACAAACATTTTCAAATAATATTCTAAATAATGTATATAATTATTAATTGATTCAACAGTGCTTTTCAATTGTCACCCAAAAGTTCTTTTTATCAATCTTAAAAAAGAACGTAATAGAAAGATCTCTTGAAATAAAGAAAAATCTACGTTAAGTCGCAAGCCGAATAACAATATAGTTGCAATAGTTCCAAAACATTGGCCGCATTATTTCGCATAGTAAAAGCGAAAAAGTACAAAAATAGGACTCGCAGGCGGGGAAAGAAGCAAATGGAAACTGCCTAATTCAAACGATGGATATACCCTATAGTGGGCTGACACAACTCGGACTCACTCCACTTACATCTATTCTCTGCCCACAGCAGTAACAGCAGTAACAGCAGCAGTAGCGGCAGCAGTAGCGGCAGCAGCAGCGCCCAGTACCCAAGTAATGTCGTTTCAGTGTATCGCGACGCGGCTCTCGCATGGCTCTGTCGCGTTATTTCGCCGCTGGATGACCGAGTCATTTCGTGCGGAGCCGCGCACACCGTCGCCCCCGACGATTTATCGCCTCTGCGCTTGTATACAGTTGCCTCTCTTTCTATTTCACCCCCATACGTATATATACGCCACACAGATGCTGCGGAGCGGCTAAGCGAGGGAAAGAGAGAGCGAGAGAGGTATTCTTCCGCCAGAGCGTCAGCCGAGGCTTTTCTTTACCGCGGGATGAAGCCGCTCGCGCGCTTTTGACAAATGGCCGGGAAATATATATCGCTTGTTTTATTCGAGATATTGCGGGGAATTAGGGCCTTCGCGTGAATCGCGAAATGACGTCGCTGTCTCAACTTTTCTGCTCGCTCCTGCGCCCTTCGTCTTTATTTTTTTACTTCCGCGAGCTGTCTCGGTGCGACTGCGAGAAATTGCGTACTTGCTTGCCTGTGGGGAATTTAAGTTTCGCGCCGCATTCGCTTTCTCTTTCTGCATATACTTTATTTACGTTTTTAGACACACTTCTCTTATGGCTGGATAATTAGTTTTATTATAGGACTCTAATTCATTACTGTACTGTTTTTACTAACTTCATATTACACAGTTTATTCACTTATTCCCCTTTTTTCTGTTTCAGGTAAGTTACTTTTACTTCAGCTTACGGTACATTATGATAATTATGTAAGTATGGCGTATTCCTATTTTATATATATATATATAAATGTATAATGTATCTGTATTGTAATATATACTATGTAATCTACAAGGGAAACACGAAAAGTCCGGAATTTTAATGAAACTTTACAGAAACTTTACATTTTTGGGCTGAAAATGTGAGATACTGTCCCTGCGTTAGTGGCAATGCGACTAAGGGCTTAAGATAAGGTCCATTTAATTGAAATACATGAAAAATCGTCATTGACTTCAAGCTCTAATAGAAGGACCAAAATACACCATAAAAAATGTTCCGAAATATAAATCAGAAAAGTAGATAGTCAGTTTTTATTTAAATTTTAGACCGAGCTATAAGCATTTTTTATTCTAAAGTTAAGAGTGATCGAAAATACAGCTAAATTTTGGACCCTTTTTGTTTGCTTAGAATCAATTCGGAATAAAAAGTACTAATAACTCTAAAATGCAAATGATTTTCATAGGCACTGGCGCTGAAACATAAAACTTATAGTTTTGACCAATGAATGTCTGAAAATTTTCATCAAGATCGTCTGCTTGGATTTCTCGGGTTCCCTTCGTTATTACGTAATTATTATTGTTAAAATACCATTGAATAAAAACAGACTAAATCGGCAAAAAGCTGTACGTACCAGACTTTTGGTCAAAAAGATCTGCCATTCAAAATAATGTTTTTTAACCTAATTTTTTGAGTCATTTGATCTTGCATTTATTTATTTAAATTTATTAATTAATCTTGTACTCTGTTTATATTGGCACAAGCATCATTGATAAGCTAAAAAATACTAAAATCAAATAAACGCATAAGTATACTTACAATATCTTAATAAAAAAAATAAAAGAATATGCGATTACGTTGAAATCACTTTGTCCCTCCTGAACAATCCATTAATATGATAGAATAATGCGCTTCATGAGTAAGGAGCGAAGAAAGACGAGTCTTCTCCATTAAAGGGCCGCGCAATCAAAGCGAGTCGATCTCCGCGTCATTAGCTGTGGCGGACGACCGCAGGATCCTTAAAGGAGCGGAGAGGAAGTAGAGTAGAGCAGCGGGTAAGTCCTGATCGGCGTGTCAACTCTGCTCCCTCTGGACGTGTGTCTGGAGGTTTGGCTCTTCGATCGGCTCTGATGGGGAAACTCCGGCGACGATGACGACGACGTAGACGACGACGACGGCGACATTGACACCGATCAGCGAGGCTATCATGCGCGGGAATATATTAAACGTCACTTGCAAGCGCTTCGGGCCATTCTCCGCAGCCTGAGAATTATGGCAAATTTGTGTGACTTTTCAATTCGTATAAGAAAATCGATTCTGCGGCGCTGGATTATATCCGGCGATTTTCGCCTCAAATTATATACTAAGCAAACGATTTTAAGCCCTTTTTAAGCGGCTCCTGTAATTGTTGTTCAAGCCATCGAGGATTTGAATTATCTTTATTAATTTAAATTGATTCGTGCATCGAACCAGTATAAGAATTTTATTCTACCTGAATGCGCCCCGCACTGTAATTAAATTTCAATTTTGATAAATGGGAATTTATAAAGTGATTAGCAGGTAATGGGCTATTTTTCAAATTAAAATACCATTCATGTATTTGTATGTAGCTTCTGTTGGTATCATTTAGAAACATTACAGTTAAGTTTTCTTTTTTTATAAATTGAGTTACAAACGAAAAATACATTTTGTGCAAGAATAAACACGTCGAAACGTGTATACCTAATTTGAATTTACACTGTGAATGATTTAGAGCAATCACTATCCGAAAATTGCTGTTGGCGGGGAATTTTATTCGAAATTTTTTTATCGCTTATAGACACTGAAAAAATTTATCGCTGATTTAAACTTTTCAAGAGTGTGAAATTGGAATTCCTATGATTATAAGATCGCTCATTTTTCCTGTGCGCGGCCTAAAAACGGAGTGGAAAAAAAGGTGTCGCAGCACGCGAACAAACTTCCCGTGTGTCAGAGATGTGGCGCAGGCGCGAGCTATGGCTCTATAATGGAATCGTGCGACTCGGCGGCGATGAATGCGTGATGCGCCATAATGAATAAGAATTAACGACCCCGTGCGATTTGATCAGCCGCACCGTTGCCGCGCACTAATGAACCATAGAGGCGCGAAGGCACCTGGGGAGGCGCGCGACGTTTAGCATAAATTAACGCTTCTCTCCCTGGCACTCTCACACACACACACAAACACTTTTTCCCAAGTACTTGCGAATAATGCCGAATCGTGTCGTAATTATCGATGCTCCCATATAACGAGGAATGCATACCTGCTTTTTAGTATTAGGATTTACTTAAATCGTATTTGTAACAGAAAGGAATAATACATAATTCATCCCTTTATTACAATTGTGCGGTTTAAACATTGACTGAATAATGTTAAGTGATTATTTGTCAATGAAAATGTGCAGGTTTCCACGAAGAAACGATGAAGATATGTATGCAATGGAAATTACTCGGGTAGGTAGGATGGATAGCAATAGCTTGTAAATTAATTTTAATTATAAAAGTAATTACTTTCGGGGCACTGCAACTTTGTTAATGTATTAAGTGTTCTCCGAAGTTTGTTTTAAATTTTCATCAGAAAATCAAGAAAAATCAGATGGTCGTTAAAAATATACATCGCAAAAATTAATATCAAGACAAATTTCCAGTTGAACATTATTACCAAAAAGTTTGAGTATACTTATAATAATTTCGCAATGTAATTGAATCTCGATGTTGATTAACTTCATTCCGGTCCATCCGCAATATTCTTGTGGCCCTTTGTCCATTCTCGTTGGCCTGGTAAATTTGTACCGGTAATAGCTGCATCCACGTCTCCTTGGGAGCGAAATTCGTGATTGGTTTTTGACGTTCTGACGTCGCCACCACGATCGTGACGAAATTAATATTGAACTGCGTGCAATGCCGGTATCGCAATTTTCCGCGCGACAACTTCCTGGAAAATTTCAGTCTACTCTACGGAGAGTGTCAGGTCTTTGTTTCAGCCCTTTGATAGCTTATATCATACGACAATGGAGAGGAGACGGGGGACGGGGGGAGGGGCTTCATTATGGCCAGATAACCTGACGCATACATATATACATAGCGGATCCTTCTGAAACTTTCTGAATAGGAGACGATGGGTCGCGTCAGGAATTTCTTTTTAATCTTTCTGTCTTTTAAATTTATGCATTTAAGAAAATCGTACAAAAATTAGAGATAAGCTTTAATTTCAAATCTTAACAGCTAGTAATAAATGAAGTTTCTATTAATAAAAATTGCATAGTTTGAAGATATTCTGGAAAATCCGAATATCTAAAACTTTAAATCACTTATTTATTATTAATATCAAATACTAAAAAATAACAATTTTCTCAGAAAAACTTCATTAGCAGGTGAATTTTCGGTCGTATCTATACAGAGTCTTGTACTTAGGGATTGTTGGAATCACTGATTACGAACCCGATATTGGATTCTTAAAACTCTATACATTCATTAATTCTGTACATACGAATTCAGAAAAATAACGATAATTTTACTGAGAATAGTAAAGTACAGAAGTGTGCTTCAAACGATTAAATAAAGAAAACGTTCTTAGAATCCATGGAGTTTTAGAATTAATTTTGTTGATACGCTAAATACAGCTAAATTACTTATTACAAATAAAAATGGCGCGATAGAAAATAATGCAGCGATTTAGCTGAGGTTAAAGGACGCTACACATCCAGAACGTTAATAATTCTCTTCATTAAAAATAAAAAAAAAAAAGAGGGAAAACGATAAATAAAACAAGCAGGGCTTTGGTTGTTAAGCGCCGTGCACCACGCGGCGGCCTCTTCCTCGTAAATCCGAATTAAAAAGAATCGAAAAGTCAAATAAAATAACCCCCGTCGCGTTAAAAATCATCAACGCATGTAAAACAAGCCGGAAAGCCAATCGAGACTCGCGAGTCGAACACGCGACGAGGGGGAAAAGCGAGTGAAGGGAAGAGCGCTCGATTAAATTTCACTCGATTAGATCGGGGGCTCTCTCTCGCAATTTTATTCGGTATGTCTCTCACTCTCTTACTCTCTCTCTCTCTCTCCCGCTCTCTCATTTTTCCATTCCTCCCTCTCCTTCCATTCACACGATTCCTCACACGCACACGCGAACCTATATGCGTGTGTAATTGTCGACGGTGCGATGTGTGTATGCGTACGTCGTGTATGTGTGTGCTGCACAGCCGCTATAAATCCACGAACGCTCGCGTTGCTATATCTGAATTTCTATACGTATGCGTGCAGTAGTCGCTGCATCGTCTCTCCTTCTCTTTCGGTTTCTCCACGAACTGCTGTTTTCGCGCTGCGCGAGTGCGGGACAGCAATGATACCAGATATTCCCTACTGCATGAATATGTGAAAGTCCGCTGGCCCGGGAAAAAAAAAGGCGGTGCTGCGCGCGCGCGTGTGCTATACTACTGCTGCTCTGCCGACGCGAGCGCCAATATTTGACTGTAATTTTTTTGCCAGTAATCAAACGAATGGATAAGAGAGAGGGAGAGAGAGGCGCTCACATTTTGTGTTTGCGCGGATGAGCGTAATTGAATTTTTACCTCGGATATTGACGTTTATTTACCTCGCAAGTTGGGTGTTATAAGCTTCAAAAATCTACTCTTGTACCTGCATATTTATCCCATATAATAAAGATGAGAAGCATCAAACGTGGCACTATAAAAATTTTATTGCGAATATACTTTCTTCCTTTCGACAATGTATACATTATGATTAAGTATCGATCTTCGCACACCCACGCGATACTGTCACAGGGTTTTTGGTCGAATTGACGCTGAATATCGATTTGAAAACATTTTCCGAAAATGAATGATTTTTTTTATTTATAGAAAAGAGTGGCGTACACAGCTCGGCTAGAAAAATATACCAGGAACACATGATTTCAGTGAGAAAAACAAAGAGAATAGATTCGCATGCAGGCGGGCGTGTACAGTCCAAGGCTATTGTTTTTTGTTAAATCTATTTTCGACTTTGGGAGGGATTCTAAAACACCGTGTTTTTTGAGGTTATGATGGAAAATTATGGAAAACGGATATATTTTCATCACTGCAAATTTCTTGGGAATTTTGTTAGTGGAAGTTCGTATAATAGCAATGAGGAAATAACTTGATGATAATTCGGTTTGGATAAATTAATATAATATAAAATTTTTTATCGATTTGAACAAATGAATAATGTAACGTACGATATGTTAATATTTCCTATTTTTTATTACTCACTATATTATTACCTTGATTAAAATCGGGAGATTGTTCGCAATGACCATTTGATGAATGTTTGATATTGTACAGGAAATGATTGCCTGGTAGTTCGGGAATATTACTATTATGCATATAATGTATATGTGTGACGTGATTTAATGTATCTTTTCACTGACTGAAATACTTTTTTATTGTTCGTGCGTGATTTATTTTGTTAATATACACACGCGACCCTGCATTATATGAATCTTCAAATATGATTTATTTTGTTATAGTAATAGTAAGTTTTCTTCAATGGATACCCTGAGAATTTCTTTTTAAAAAAGTATTGCTATAACAGGTAAATATTTTATCAAATCAATAATATTTTTCATTAATCTAACCAAATATTTTAGCTTTCACCGTTCAATAGAAGTTTCAATGATTTAAAGAAATTTTTTTCTAAGTACTGTAGTAAATTTTTTCTAAGTTTGAATAGCTTATTTGCACAATTAGGTAGAAATAAATCGCGTTTAAATAGGTTTAAAAAATATATTTAGTATATTTTTCTGTCCAGAGTTTCTAAAAAATACTACAACAAAAAATGAATTTTTCAGAAAAAAACTACTTTGTAGTGTTTTAAAGCTACATGTTAGCTTAACATCTTATAGGAAGGCTATTTTCCTAGACTTGAAATTAGAATGTAGAAGCTAAAGGAACTTAACTCTTTACATTCCAATCGTCATTTATTTTCAACTGATTAGCGGATGGCTGCAAATAGCACAAATTGAAAAGCTTCTGTTTCGCGTTGACAGAATACTACTCAGGACTACAGGATCTACGCAGGAAGCTTGAGAAATGGGCGGGTGTAGTGGTTACTTGGAATCCGTGGTCCGGGCCATAGCAATATCCGACGTCTTGAGTATGAATCTCTTCAGGCTCTCCAGAGAACGGTCCATACGGATTAAGCCCCTTATACCCTTAGCTGCAGTGCACGCAGGAGCCTGTCGACACGTAATGGAGCATGGCAAACGCTGGCCGCGGTGCAATGCACAATAATATTCAGTCATGCTGGAAAATCACGGAAACACTTTTATTAAAATCTTTGTTTAACAATGATGGAAGTCTCTTAAAGTGATGTGTAATTTAACTTCAGAATAGAATTATAGTTCTATTGCTAATGTGCCAGAGTTACGAAAATTCAATATTTTATTGACAATCGACAGGTTTAGGATTCCATATGGAATTACCTAAATTATAAATGTATAATTTCACATATCATATTAGATGTTTCTGCATCTACTTCCATTTACTTACAATTAGAATAGACTTTTTTTTAACTTTCTGAAATAAAGCTTATTCTTTAGTCTTTTATCTCATTTCTTGATCTATATATTCAACAACGCTACATATAAGAGTACCTTTTCATATCTCAAAAGTTTATACTTTTAACTTCGATTATTTCAGTAATATTTAAGGATGATCAGAAGCATGCTTCACTCTTGTTTTTGTAAATTGAATTTTATAAATTTGAATTGGTTCAGTACATTTGATATACTGATATGATAACTTTTTGAGAGGAAACCTGTATGATTCTTTTAATATTTCGTTTAACTTATTAACCAGATATCAAATAAATCATCATTTAATAATTGTAAAATCAATAGTACAAATCAAATACATGATATTAGAAATTATTCCAAGACTTTTCCAAAATGGCCTGAAATATTTTCGTTGCATTACATGAAATACTCGCTTGACTTATGCTATCGATATAATATAGACTTTGACGTATCTCGGCTTTGCATAAAACTTTGCGAATTTCATTTCGTGCGAGCTTATATATAGAAATATTAAATCGCCCTTCAAAGAAAATTATTCTTTTAGAAGTGCAAAAGCAACTGATTGCTTTGAATGTAATTAGAATTAAAAGTAAACATTTTCGAATGTGGGTGTATTTGACTTGGAACAAAATCGTCGGTTCGAAATTGATTTCTTTTTTAAATCGTATAAAGATGAATAAATGAACCAAAATCAAACTCTTTAATATAGAAAGATTCAGATATTATTTACAGAATTTTCTTTTTAACAATTTATTATTGTCCGCTCATGTGAACTTGAAAAGTATCATGTTTACAGTAATACACTAATATTATAACTATATGTGAACATTAACTTTATCTATAGTTTAAATAAGTGCTTTAGAGAGTAAATTATATAAAAAAACTTTTCATCTTTCACTAACTAATTACTCTTTTCGCAAGAGTGCAATTTGCTTATTTATATTGAAGTAGACAATCTTAAATTAGTCTGATATCTAATATTTATAAAAGTGTGATATATTTTCCAATGAGTCATTTCAGTTTTCTTTAAACCAAATAACTTGAAATAGTTTAGAAAACTACTCGATTAGTATTAAAATACTAAATTCCCTATAATCAGCAGGAGGTCAATAATAACTCCTTTGAAAATTGAACATCGGTGTTGTAAAGCATTTTGATCTTTCTCAGGAAGGCGCGGCAAGTGTTAAAATCGTCCACTTTTCAAACTCTAATACTCAAGTACTAAAACATAAGGGAGTGGAAGAGGGGGGTGGGAGCGAGGTAGAGGGAGAGAGAGAGAGAGAGAGAGAGAGAGAGAGAGAGAGAGGCAGGAAGTTACAGAAGTGGGCTATACACACGATGGTGAGGCACTCAAGATGCTGGAGCACGTCGAGCCCCTTCATATAGCCTCCATAATCAACTGCATACCGCAGTGTTACCACACCGCGTTGACTCTCTCTCTCTGTCTCTCTCTCTCTCTC
>UELV01135336.1:0-10427 GCA_900490015.1 Megastigmus stigmatizans | reverse complement strand
TTTGAGGTTATCTTAAAAATTTGCCCCGGAACCCCTATTTTTTTTTGACGAATTCGGATTCAGCGGGAAAAAATACGAAAGAAAAAGTTAGTCTCCATCCCAGAACCACATACTTTTTTTTTTGTGGGCCTGTGTTATGCTTTCCAGCAGACATTCTGTCGTTGCATCTATCGCAGCCCTAGTGTTGATTCTTTTTGAGAAGTCTTTGAGATTTCTTCTTAGATCATCCTTGTATGCAGCCCAGTTCGTAAGTCTTGGGTTCCTTATAGTTATCTCCCTTGGGTTCAGTACACCTGAAAGTATAATGAATTTGAGCATGATCAGAAAGAGAAAGATCTTTATCCACACGCCAATCCTTTACGTATCTGATGATTTATCGGGAGCAGAGCGTGATCTTGATTACTTCCCTTCTTACCTTGTTAATGAAAGTTGGTTCATTACCTTGATTGATGATCTCCAAGCTGGTGCTGGCCAGGTACTCCAGAAGGGCCCTGCCGCGGCTGTTGGTGTCTGAGCTTCCCCACATCAGATGATGCGAGTTGGCATCACATCCAACCACGAGCGGCAGAGCCCTCTCCTCACAGTACTCTACCAGTTTGCTTACCTCTCTTGTTGGTACATTCTGTTCGTCATGTGGGAGATAGGCGGACGCAATGACCACTCGCTGTTTCTTTCCACCTAGATGAAGTTCCACAGCTGTGGTTGCCAGGTCCGCTGTACATAGATCCAGTAAAGGGGTTGTTTCTAGATCTTTGACCAAAATGCAGGCTCTTACCTTGCCTGCTTTTGGATCCTTCACAACTCTTCCGGTCCCTAGACCTCTCACCTTACCTTTAACAAACCAAGGTTCTTGGATTAGTTATATACCTCTCTGCACCACAGCCATACGTCTTGCTAGGATTGCAGAGGCGTCTTTGATGTGGTGCAGATTGATCTGCGCTGTGAAGAGATTTATGCAAGCTATTTGACTACAAAATCACTTCGGTGCGCTATTGTAGTATCCTACTACTGCTCCGCAGGGTGTATTTAAACACCACCCTGTCGACCCGGTAGTAGGCCTTATCTTCTAGTCCGACTATCGCGCGGATGCCGGACTCGGGTACACCTAAAATTAGGGTCATGCCCTGGCCCCCGCCTTTGGGGAACGAGGTTCGACCCTCCAGTTTTCGGTTTTAAGAGAGGGGTTGGACCTCCTCAGCCTCGCCAGGATCACTTCCGGTTCTTCGGTCGCTTCCGGTATCCAGACCGTGACCCTGACGATTTTCTATAGGAGCTCAACCCCTCCCGTCTTCAGATCTGTACCCTCCCATGGATGCAGGTCGCTTGTTATTCCGACGATCCAGTCTTTCGACTACTGGTTCGCCGGAACCAGCATAATGGCCTCTCCCCAGCATCTTGCAAGATTAGTGATTAATATAAAATTTCAATTTTTTCAAAGGCAGAATCCTTGTTTTAGCGTTTTCCAAGTTTTAAGTTTTTTTTTCTAATATTTTTGAGTGTTAAAAGGCGGCTAGCTGTGTGTCTAGCATTTCAGCTATCTATTTCTAAAAGTCAAATTTTTAATAAATATTCTCACATTTTTATAGTCGAAACATGTAGTATAAGGCAGATAGATTTTTTTGCATTCTATTTGTCTCCGCAGTTTCTTGGTCAGTCTCCTTCACTAACTAAAGAAAAATTACTTTATTTTACTTATTCTGTTGATAGGAAAAATTTACTTTTATTTCATTAAATTCATAAATTATTTAACTGTAAATTTTTCTTTAATAAAAATTTTACGCTTGTCACAGAGAGAACGTATCTCGCTTTTGATGATAAGGGGTTGGGGCGATCGACAAAAATCGTACAATGATGTAACAGCTATTTTTAATCGAACTTTTCACAATGGGGGTACTCCTTTGACAAAATCAACTTACTTTTTGTGGGGTTACTTGAAAGATCGCGTTTACAGAACTAATCCCCAAAATCTCGATGAATTAAGACAAAGTATTGGTCAAGAAACTGCCCTTATTCCATGAGAAGTTATTCGAAACACAACTCGATCATTTTATAATAGGATTGGTTATTGCCAAGAAGTTGATGGAGGACACTTTGAACATCTATTGTAAACTCATTCATTGTAGATGTACAAAACCATACCAAAAAGTAAGAGGCGATGGGAACTTACTTTAAAAAAGCACCCCAAGTGAGAGGCAAGGGCAACTCACTTTTAAAAAGTACCCCAAGTGAGAGGCGAGGGTAACTCACATTAAAAAAGCACCCCGAAGGGAACAGAATCCTACTATGTCCACGTCGTTGTTCCTGAGTAGCGCTAAAAGAAGGATTCTGGTTTGAAAAAATTGAAATTTTATATTAATCACCAATCCTGAAAGATATTCCGGGATTTTCATACTAGTATAAACTTCACCTCCATTTGATTATCTGAGGTCACGTTTACCTTAGACCTTATTACACATTTGAACATAGAATTTCCCGCTCTTTCGATTGCTTATGTCAAAAATACGAGTTCCTAATTAAAAAATAAAAGTTGGCCTTAAAATGACCATGAAGGTGAGGTTCAAGGTCAAATATAAGGTCACCATTGAATTCCTTGATAAAAATTACTTAAGACCTGACCTTAAATTTTTTATTTCAGTAACCATCCTCTAAAATTTTCCGGGGTTTCCATATTTTTTCCTCACCCTGTATAATGTAGAATTATCAAGATTCGATGGTTATAATCCGTAGTAAAAGAAAATTCGATTTATTTGTAGCAATGACGTGTAACGCTAATTGGAGAGAGATCCAAGAAAATTTATTTCCCGGTCAGTAGAATTTAGATAGATCCGATATTTGTACTCGAGTTCGATTTTTTTTTATTCCTTAATTCTATACCTAGGATATCCAAGCATATGTACCCAAAGTTACATAGGCTAATTATAATATTTCTGAAGATACAGAGCTGAAGCAGCGGGGTGTCAAGCAACTGTGCGTTTCTATTGAAAACTTTGAAGCGCGTTTCCTCCAATTCTCATTTTTACGATTTTTCTAAACTGCTGGGCATGATTACAAGAAAACCAGACGACCAATGTGAACGAATTAAAGCCTGTTATCTTCAGTTTTATATCCTCTTCTATTTGAACTAAAAGGATTCTCGAAAAAATATTTTTAAACCATTTCTATAGCACGTTGATGTGATTTGTTTCAAAAAAACATGTTTTTCTTCTTATACCTGGTAAAAAGATGGAATTATAATTTGAATTTTTCTTAGTTTTTAAGTTTCGCACAAGAATCACAAGCTCCATCTTTCCCACCGTGTGGAGACTTCAGTGACAACTACTTAAGTCGAAATTTTTTTTTGTGAAACATAAGTACACTTGATAGTATCCCAAGAATTTCGCTGGGCTCAGTTATGTTTTTCCATCCTAAAAAAAAAATTCCGAAATAAGCTTTTTTCAAGCGTTTTAAAGCAGAGTCCCCCTTAAGATGTCAAAATAAAAATGTTTGTCCAATGGCTTTTACTGGGTTTGCAGCTAATTTATTCCCTGAAGGAAAATCTGTTAATAAAGTTTTAGGTCTACTTGTGCCACTTTTACGGGAATCTTCATCGTATATTTCAGTGCAATCAAAAGAAGGAATGTTTTTAAGAGATACAGACGTATTTATATTGGATGAGGCTCCTGTGGCTCCACAATATGCTTTAGAAATTATAGACAGAACATTACGGGATATAATGAATAACGAACTACCATTCGATGGTAAAATTCTAATATTGGGTGGTGATTTTCGTCAATTATTACCTGTATAACCACATAGAACCAAAAGCGAAATAGTAAATTTATCGTCAAGGAAAGTATTTTACGAAATATTGTTTATAAATTTTACTTAACTTGTTATAATACTAGCGTTAAATCCACTAATTTAGACATGCGTTTACCGCGGTCAGCGTAGTACGACGCTCAATACGCAGAAGGAAAAGCGTTCCTTCGGAGATATAGATAGGCGAGGGCAGACCCTCGACAGTGTATCTCGCCAAAATCGCGTACTTAACCTTCTCCCCTTACGACGATCTTGGAATGTAATATAAGTTGAATAAAGAGAATCCTGAGTAGCTTTCATACCCTATCCTTTCTCCTTTCCTTTCCCAAGTCCATTGGGTATCGACTGACAGAGGATGACATTTAGCAACTGCGTCAGGGAATTAAGCCGAGTTACGCCATCAAGATCACCACAGAACACCAGCGAGAACAACAGGACCAGAGTAACCAAACGGAATCCTAGTCTACAGGCATCCTGAAGGAGACGCATACGAATCCACTACACCTGTGAGCTCCGTCAACTAGCATCAGGGTGCAGACTGACATCCAGTCGATGTTCACTTGGGAAGCCACCCTTGCTACCATTAAGAAGAAGGCTGCTTCCGTACAAAGGGTGAATATTACAGTGATCAAGTCCGAGGGCGAAGAGACAATCGAGAAGATCACCCAGCGTGGACCAAATTTTACCTCCAAACAAGTGGCTGGATGTAGGAAGCCAGCAATATAGGTTCCTTCCGACACCCCCTTGTTGGGGAATCAGAAGAATGACATCGAAGGGCTTCGACGCCTTAACCTCGTTTAAGGCAGTCTTTACTGGACTTCGTAGAGAGTTCAAGATCAACGATCCCTCCACCCTGTTGATGACGCGTATAACAAACTTGAAATATGCGAGTAAATAACTTAAAATTAAGTATCTTTGAATTGGTTCTTAATATAGGAAATGGAAATTTAAATGATAATAATGATAACATTGATATTTCTGATCGCTGTAAAATTAATGGTATTAATATTATTGAACCTGTATACGGAAATTTAATTAGAAATCATCAATATGATAAAATGAGCTCATCAGCAATATTACCTGCAAGGAATATTGATGTTGATTAAATCAATCGATCAGTAGTATAATTATTAGATAGTAATACTAAACATTTATGTACGAATATTGAATCTGCTGATAATTGTAAAGGTACCTTATTACAAGAGTATCCTAATACATTGAAACCATTATTGTAATATAATGCTTATAAGAAACTTTTGTATTAATGAAGTATATACTTTTGTATTAAGACAGTCCGGGCTCTCTAGTGCAATAACCCGATAGGACTCATGGCCTCACCATGTCCTTCAAGCCGAATTTCCTTGAGTTGGGGTCGAGCGAATTGACGGAAAAGCACTCAGTGCCCAATTCCTTGCAGTGCGTTTTCTTGCGCTCTATTCCAACTCACACGTGTTCCTCTCTTACATGTGAGCCTTTCGCATAAAAAGTGTACATGCGCGTACCTAAGTGTCGGCCGTCGAAAGTGCTAAAAACGCTCAGAAATTACAACACATCTGCTATAATTCAGTAATTCATCAACAGTTGCCAGCTCATGCATTGCTTCTATTTTGCTGATTGCTTTCATTATTTCAGTCACTAAAAGCTGTATTTTGCCTTGATTCTCGCCTTCAGTCAAGAGTCACCAGGCGGTGCATCGCCTTATCATGGCTAACGACCTACTTACCGAGCAGCTTTCAGGACGCCAACTACTCGTGAGCTTTTGGAAGAACACCGAGATACAGGGAAGAGACGTTCTCACCTTCGACGTACTCAAGAATCGACTTGTGCTTCTGGAGAATTACTGGGAGGCCTTTGTGTAGCGACACCATGGTTTTTATTCCCAGGTGGCGGATCTCAAGGAGTCCGACTACTTCGCCCAGTACTTGTTTGCTGAGAGCGAGACACACTACATAACAGCAAAAACAAAATTCAGCAGTGCACTCTCCGCTCAAATGGACAAGGTGCAATCCATGGTAAATCCAAACGCCACAATCAACCTGGAGCCACCTAAAAGGATGTCTACGACCTTCAGCTCTCTCCAGAAGCTCAGCTTGCTTCGCTTCAATTGCAAAAGTAGTGGGACACGTTCAAGGGGTTATTCTGCTCGGTGGTCAAGAACGACCACTCTCTGACTCCAGTACTCAACCTCCCGCATCTAGTGTTGGGTCTAGATGGTAATGCAGTCAGATGTGTCAGCAATTTTCAAGTGACTGATTCCAATTTTGAAGTTGCCTGGAATGCACTGTAAAGGAGATACGACAACAAGCGATATTTAACAGGATGTTCACCATGAATCGAGTCTCTTCACTGTCCGTCGAAGAGATCATCAGGCTACTTGACACTACCAATGAAAGTATCGGAGCCCTTCCTGGTCTAGGCAGGCCTGTTGACCAATGGTATGATTAGTTTGTTCAGGTAATCGTAGTCAATCTAGATGCAGGCACCCAAGAAGACTAGGTGAAGTCCCTAAAGCGCATGCAAACCTTCCCCACGTTCGCAGACCTCGATAAGTTTCTAGAGAATAGGCCCAAGGCACTGGATGCTGTCCACTGCAGCAATCAACAGTTCCAGAATCGTCCCAAGAGCCACTCTCTTGTCAAATCCAACACTAAAACTCTATTTCTTTTGCAACACATGCATCGAGCAGTTCGTCACAGAAGAGGTGAATCAAGCCTGTGTGTTTGATCTGCAAAGGGGACCATTTTACTAAAGGGTGTCCCACGCTGACCCAGAAAACCATGTCAAGCCGTTATAAACTCATATATAGTTTGAGGTTATATGTGAATTGTCTGCATCCTGACCATTCCGCTTCCACTGCAATAAGGACCATCGCACCTTACTGCGTCGTGATACCGAGCCAGCCAATTATCTACAAGTGACTCTACACCAGGTGGACAACGGCCAGCATTAGGTCAACATGGAGCCTCCAGTACACCCTCCCTACAAGGGTACACCATTGGGTAACACTACCTCATTAGGCAATGCTCAGGTAATGCTACAGTCTCCTAATGGTGAAAAGCTTTTATTCAAAGCTCTCATCAACCCAACGTCTGTGGGCTCCTTTGGAACGGAGAAGGTAGTGCAAGCCTCCGCATTAGATTACCATATCTGGAGTAGGTGGAGAAGTGACTGCTCGATCAAGTACCATGGTCACACTTATTCACCGATCAAGCACACAGCCTAACTGTTTTTGGAGTATTTCAGTTTCTGTGCTCCCTCATCTCACTCATCTACCTCGAAGTGCCCTTCTTCTCAAGTCGTGAGATCATCCACAAGGATTGGCGCTGGTTGACCCGAAATTCCAAGAGCCTCGACAAGTGGACTGCCTGTTTGGGGCTGATTTGTATCCAGAAATTTTTCTGGGAGGCGTATAACTTAGTTCAAAGGGCGCTCCAGTCGTTTAGGAGACCACGCTGAGCTGGATTCTCACTGGTCCTACCAGCACTCACGCGGGTCAGTCGCACATCTCGACACATCTATCATTGGCCACGTGTGAGTCCCTTATTGCTCAGCTGCACAGCTTTTGGGAGGTCGAAGAAGTGTCAGCCACGCCGTCTATCCCCGCCGAGGAAGCTGATTGCGAACACCACTTCGTGCGGACTCATTCGAGAGACGAATAGGGCCTTTACGTCGATAAACTGCCGTTCATGAGCAACCCAGATTTACCTAGATCACGCGCTCCAGTTTGTAGAAAGAATAAGAGCCGTTACCTTCGCATCGTATTTGACGCCTCACAACCTTGCCCAGTGGCAAGTCGCTCAACAACTTCCTCCATGTTGTCCCAAAACTGCATCTGGACATCTCGTCAATTCTCACTCGTTGGCGCCTCGACAAGTACGTTTTTACAGCAGATGTTATAAAATTGTTCCGCCAGATACGCGTTCATCCGGAGGACGATCGCTGGCGGCGCATCATCTGGAGGACTGGACCCCAGACATACTCACGCAGGAGTATCAGCTGGTCACCATCAGCTACGGCACAACTTGCCCTCTATATCTCGCCATACGAGCCATGCAACTCGCCGAGGATGAAGGAAAAGGACTTCCCACTGCAGCCTACATACTGCGATTTCACGTATATGTTGATGACGCCCTGGCTGGTGCTGACATGCCTTAAGACGCGCGGCTTGCTCGCCGCAAACTTCAAGACATTTTGGTCAGTACGGGAATGGAGCTATACAAGTGGTCGGCCAATCACCTCATAATTCACAACGAAGAAAACGTAGCGGCACCCTCAACCCGCGCATTCAATCCACCGGATGCAGTTTCGACATTGGGACTACAGTGATCTCTGTGTGCGGATGTCTTTCACTACCGAGTGAAGCAGCCTACCTCCTCCGCAATGACGAGCACATACTCAACATTACTCACGCGACTACTCTGTAAGCTGCAAGATGATCTCAAGACGAAAACTGAGTTTGTTCACTACTGGACGGATTCTTAAGTCGTGCTCGCCTGGCTTGAACGTCATCGCAACTCAAAGAAAATCTTCGATGCCAATCGAGAATTATTGACGTTACTTCCGAAGGCGCAGTGGGTATACGTGCGTTCTTTTTTTAGAACCCCGCAAACCTGGGGACACGAGGATTGATGCCATAAAACCTTGTCTACGACCAGCTGTGGTGGAACGGTCCAGTCGACATCTTCAACAGCACCGAGAGGTCAACGCTTCCGACCAGCTAGCACACGGGCATCAAACAACGTACGGCAACTATCAATTTTCATGCTGTCTAGGAGGATTCACTGATTGAAGATTTCCTGGCACGATTCTCATCATTTTTTCGGATGATACATGTGCTATCATTAGCTCTTCGGTGGACAGAAAATGCTCGTCTGAGTCCAAGCGAGCACCACTGCAACAATCAGCGTGGAAGAGCAACGACGTGCCAAGCGTAAACTCATAATGGTTATACAGGTGGAGTACTTTGCACAGGACTCAGCGCTATTTCGCGCAGACAAAATCTTATCAGCGGCAAGCACTTTGCGTTGACTGAGGCCATTCACCGGTAATAGTGGGTTGTTGAAAGTAGGTGGACAGCTGCAGTTTGCCCTGGTGACGACCAGCGAGAAGCACCCAGTTATTCTCGCACGTGACAGGCGATTGACTACGCTGCTCATCGACAACGCACATTTGCTCAAGCTACACGGCGGGCCTCAGTTCATGCACAGCTATCTCGTGCGCCAATATTGGATGCTACAGCTACGCAACTGATTTCGCAAGATATGCCACCTCTGTGAGATGCCGTCGCTTCCAGGGCGGACCATATCAGCACCAAGTGGCGCCGCTACCCAACATCCGCACCATTCCGTCGAGGCCTTCCGATACTGTCGGACTGGACTGCAGCGGCCCATTTCACTTTACATCTTCAAAGGGCACGATCAATCCTCATTCAAGGGATATATGACGATTTTTACCTTCTTAGCACCAAAGCCGTACTTATAGGGGTGATATACGACTACTGTACTGGACCCTCTCTTTTAGCATTCAAACGCATTGTTACTCACAGAGTCTCTCTCTCTGTAAGTATCTTGGCAGTACGTTTGAACTTCGGCTCCCGCTTTGATACTGATTTTCTACTGCTTATATACCTTCAGGCGTTTTTGTTACAGCTGATTGCGCGTGCCTTAAAGGCAGCCATCGCTAACTGCAGTGTGAAGGAATAAATTACGATGGTTTGCATAATTTATTGCCTTCTTTTGTGAACAGAGGAAATTTGGAGGTTCAAATAAACTTTCTAAACCGTTACGAAATAACATTTTTGTTTATCATATCTGTATCGCCAATAAGAACCGAAATTCGTCTAGTTTAATTGAAAGAAAACAAGAGAGAGAAAGAGAAAGACTTAGATAAACACTGTCGCAAATTCGACTGCTATGACTTTGCCCGAGCAGCAGGCGCGTGTGGTCGATGACACGCGAATCAAGCAGGAGTGAACTCCGCGGTTAATATTGGATGGGTTACCTATGAGCAGGCGCTCGCTATACAAGCAGGGAGGATTGAGTCATTGGGGTGTTCTTTAATCAGGCGCCGCTGCAGCAAGATACTAGTACTCCGCGACATCCCGTTCTTCAGCAGCTGACATCGCCTTAATCAAGTATTATATTAAATGACTCATCGGTCAGCGTCGCGTCAAATAATACCACCAATTTACCAGCCTTCGTGCACTTACTTAACCCATTAACGACCGAGAATCGTATTTTTTTTCATCATGTTTAAGGCAAATTCTCATCATTAAAAAACGAGAATTTTCAAATGAAAAATATGGTCTTCCGTAGTTTGCAGTATGCTCTTTCAGAATCAGGGGTTGAAATTGCGATTTTTCCACCAAAAAAAAATATGGCCGCTTTTAAACAAAAAAAAAACACGAAAAATGACCCCCTCTTTTTTTTCAACCATGAGTGCACTAAATAGCTGTAGTTGAACGACGAATTTTTTAAATTTGTAACAATTAATATTTTCACCCCCGAAATGGCGTTTTCCACCCCTTGAGCGGCGAGCAAAATTTCACGTTTCGCATAAAATAGAAAAAAAATCGGATCTTCACGAAAATTGGCATCTCGGGGTCTTTTAGGTCGCTGATTACGATTCTG
>UELV01135335.1:0-47926 GCA_900490015.1 Megastigmus stigmatizans | reverse complement strand
ATCATTGCCAGTTACCAGTACATGTAAATTTGGCCACAGGGGCAACTCTATTTTACCTTGCCAGTTACTAGTACATCGCGACAATCTATTTATTATTTAAATACCTTTTCAGTGTCTTAAAATCCTTAAATTTTTTAAATCTATTTGATACAAAATAGTAATACCTACTCAAATAATAAAGTTTTTTTCTACTTTAAGCGGTTTAATTAATTAAATTTGAGATACATTCTACCACATATGCTTAAACGGCCAGTTACTGGGGCTTTTACCTTACTAGTCTTCGCGCCGAATTATTACAACGTGTTAGTCTTCGTTAGAAAATTGAAATGTGTTAGTCTTCGTAAGAACCGTCAATATATTGACAACGATTAAATATTATTGAACTATACCTATTCGTGTCGATTGACAATTAGGACTATTAAAGTTTATTACTGACGATAACATTTCTAGTATTGGAATAGATAAGCTTAAATATCAATTGAAGTTGATTCGGAAGTATTGGTATTTACAATAAATTATAGATTGAAATAGATTGATTAAATATTTATTTTGAAATGAATTGAAATCACATTGAACGAATGCTAAAATTGAGTGTTCAATGTTATTGTTATTGAAATCGATTGATATCGATTGGATTTCAATAGGTCATTTTCAGCAGGGGTTATACAAGATGTTAACTTTAACAATTATGTTTAGATCAAGCGATAATATTAATAATAATAGCAATAATGAGTTTCGTTTTCAATAAGTATTAAATAAATTTGTTACTTATATGAAACGTATTAAAGTCGGATACTTGCTTATAATTAATTGATTAAGATTTATCTAAAAATTCTGCACCTCAAAAATAATTTTTGTCTCCTGAATAAACGATTTAACGAGTTTATTGTACTGTTTCTGTATTCCGTAAATGTATTAGGGGGTATCGTGTTTTGAATTTCTCTTACTACGCCCGCTGGCATAGTTTCACATATTCCCACTTTGCATATGCACCCAGCTTATACCTGTAGTTGGGACCTGCAACTGTCACTTCAGGTATAAGGTATAAGAGATTAGTAGCATAAAAGTTGACTGGGCCAACTTTAGCTCGTTAATTCTCGTCTGGCAGTTGTGTGAATTGGAGCTATCGAAATCTTGTGGAGTGTGGAGTGTATTCTACCCAGAGTGACTTATTGAGAAAATTTTCAAATTTTAGTAATTTTTTTTTCACTTTTTAACAGTTTTACGTAAAGCATGTTCATTTGTATATCTATATATATATATATGAGAACGCGAGCGCGCTGTCACCTACCTTGTGGGGAATCAACTAGCGCTGGGGGATCCGAAAGTGGCTTCACGAAATTATACGCTCTGCTCTGGCCTTCTATGCGTAAGAGTATTTCTATATTCTCTGGACACTAGTGGCATTTTAGGCGTACATGTACTTAGGGCATATTAGATTATCAAAATCTGAGAACGATGTCGGAGACAAAATCAAGACGTGGATGGGACGATCGTCGTGGTTCTGATCAGTACGAGCGTAAACGTAAGCTAGAGGACGATTATCATGGCCAGAACAGGTCAAGAGATGAAGGGCGCTCACGACAGTATCGAAGTAACCATCGCGGGTTTGATGATGAGGATAGGCACCGAGACCACGAAGAAAATAGACATCGTGAGGGCGATGAAAGACAACACAGAGGTAACGACGATCGCCAGCAGTACAACAGGAGTCGCGAGTATGAAGACAAGCCCAGGAGAAACATTAGAGTGAAAAAATCTCGCTTTGAGCAGGTATTTAAAAGAAATGGCATCATACTATATCGAATTTCTGTATTTTTTATGTGAGGTTTAAGGTTATACAAGGCTGAAAACTTTGGTTTGATTTTTTTGTTTTAAGTTTTAGATTAGATAAGTAAATAAATAGAACAAACTTTTGATTAAACTGTATGGTTTTTGTAGCCACAAAAGCAATTATAGTTTTCTCTTTTAACCTATATTATTTCAAGATATTATTTATTGATTTAAATTTATGAGATTTTTATAAGTTTGTTATGTTCAATTACTAACTTCAAACATTTATGAAAGTATGATTTTTATTTTTAGGAGTTTGTAAAAAAGGAGCCATCGCCAGAATGGGGAAGAGCAGCGGTGAAAGATGAAGCCACAGTCAAAATAGAAAAAGAAAAACCAAATTTTCAAACTTCAGGAAAATTAGCTGAAGACACAAACACAGTGAATGGAGTTATGGTAAAATATTCTGAGCCAACAGATGCTCGAAAACCTAAACGACGATGGCGTTTATATCCATTTAAAGGAGAAAAAGCGTTGCCAGTGCTTTATATCCACAGACAATCTGCCTATCTATTGGGTAGGGATAGGAAAATTGCAGATCTCCCGCTGGACCATCCTTCCTGTTCTAAACAACATGCTGCATTGCAGTATCGTTTATCTTCTTATAAAAAAGAAAATGGAGCAGAGGCAAAGCATATTCGGCCATATTTGATAGACTTAGAGTCTGCTAATGGAACTTTTATTAATGATGTTAAGTTAGAACCAAGAAGATATCATGAACTATTAGAGCGAGATGTAATAAAATTTGGATTTAGTTCAAGAGAATATGTTGTTTTACATGAGCACAGTAAAGATGAAGCCCAGGATGATGATGTTAATGATCCTTAAGTCAGAATTTTCCATAATTCATTATGAAATGTTGATAAGAACAATTCTTATTTCATTCGATGCAAACAAAATTTAGTATAAGTTTCAAAATACACAAAAAATTTTAAATAATTAATATCGATAATTTCATTAATATAAAATTCTAATATTTTGCTTTCATCAATTTCTTTGTCTGTAATTTACCTAAACAAAGGACCAATTATTGATGCTAATCTTTTTTTTGTACACACTTTTTTATAAACATCTATTTATCAAAAGAGGTAAAATATATGTAGTACAATTTATTTTTAAGCTTATAATCCAATTGATGAAAGAAATTTTTTTTAAATATTTATGATCATAAAATTTTACTATATGCTAAAATAATAACATCAACTGTTTTGAAACTTTAGAATTATCTGGGATTATATCATTATTATAATATCATAGTAACAGCATATTTTAGAAAACATTTCCAATACAAACTTTTTATATTCATTAAAATTTAAATTGGAAAGTCCCATTAAACAAGTTCTTGTATATAAAAAAAAATAATATGTAATGAACGTTGACGTTGACGCTTTATGCGCGGAATGTGCTAAATAATTCTAAGATATGACGAATTTAGATATTATTTAATTTTTACTACTGTGTTATAGCCTTTAAGTTCCGAATGTAGAATAATATAGAAAAAATACAATATTATGTATTTAAACTTTTGTGTCCAATCATATTTTTATATTATTCTAATTAATATACTTATATGTCATGTTTACTCAATTTTAAAGTGTTTATGACGTCACGACAGAAGTGACGAACCTAATGACCATTTTAAATTTTTGGGTAAAGTTTATCAAAAAATATTTTTATCAATACTATTATTGATAATGTACCTATGTATTTAAATACATCAAAATATAGAAGTCTAGTTTATATACATATATCAACTAGGCAAAATAAATTATAATTGAGGAAATAAAAGTTATCATCTTATATTTAACGCATTGTTTTTTTATAAAAAATGTATTTCAATATTTTACAAAATTTATTTTTCTTAAACTAAAAAAATACTTTGGTATACACATGTGTATTTATGACACAAGCTTTAAAACATTATACTTAAGAGCAAAAAATTAAATTATCTGTTTACAAATTTATTTCGCTTAATATACATTAACGCTTGAAAACAAAACCGCCTTTTATACCATTTTTTACTTAGACATCTTTTTGAATTTTCAAAATAACTTCAAATTGAGAGACTATATAGGCTCTAAGATTTTCACAACGCCAGAATAATTAGCAGTATTTTTTTAAAGTTTTGTTACAATGGCATTTCCAGGATCTGCGCATAATCCTTTATATACAAATTATAAACTTTTCTACCGACACAAATCATTTATAGATCATTTTCTATTTTTCTATACCTATTCCGAACATAAAATTTCAATACAATTATTTTAAGACACAATAATACCTGATTTTTTAATTGGCCTTTATTTAATTAAGACAAATCGTACTGCCTATAACAATGACTTGCATTAATATTGAAATTTACATTTGTCTAATCGAATCTATATGAAATATAGTCTTTCAAATCAGATTAAAATTGATGTTCCAATAGAATATTCTTAACATACTTTAAATAACTAAAGTAAAAGCAAGTGTATCTTTTTCCTTATTAAGAAATAAAAGCACTAATTCACAGATCGGTCACGTTCACAGTGTCTGAATCAATATTAGCATAAGTCACACTGTCACTCTCATCCTCGATTTCTGGTGCTTGCCTCAGCATATTGAGAAGTGCACTGTTAATCACTAATGGAATGTTGGCCTTGCTGTTCTGCAAGTTAGACTTTGTTCTCTGTAATTTCGGCAGGACTGTTTTGGCGGTTTCGTTGTTATCCGTGGTAGGGTATCTCTGTTGTGTACCCGTCGATTGGGGGAAAGCCACTAACGAGTAAGAAATCGAAGGCGAAGCACCGAACGAGATATTATTGCTTTTGCTTTCCTCGGAATTGTTTCTCTCCGTGTTCAGTCTTTCTCTTTCGTCATTGGCAATCTTCTTGACTCTTCTCCAGTCGCTCAAGGAAGTCACGGACTCACCGTTACCTACTAATCTAGCATAAGATCCGGCCTGTTTCATGCCTTCGGCGGACTTGAATTTCTCCCCTAAACTGGCAGTTGACGATCTCTTGTCCAACAGATTCGTTCTGTCGAACTTTTTCTCGGGCAAATTAAGACTAGCTATCGAAGTTCTATTCCATCTAGGATTGTCTTCTTGATTCTGTTTAATTGTACTATTCGATTCACTACAGCTTAGGAGATTAATCTCTTTTTCCGAGACTTCTCCCGCATCTTTCTCGCTACTTTGTTCGCTGCTACATATTTCTATGTACCTGCTTTCACTGGGAGTATTGTTTCCTAGTACAACTGGTATTGATTTTGGTATTTCGTAAGCTGCCCTTGGATCCTTTGATTCTTCACTCTCCAAAGAACCGTCTAGTAGCCAAGAATATTTCGATCCTATGGCAGGATTTGAGCTATCTGAGTCTTGAAGCAGTGTTTGAATACTTAAGTTATCTTTGAAGTGATTGGTTTTGTAAGCGTTTCCTGAAAAATTGTAGAGAAAATAATAGCAATAAAATAAGAAAGATTAAAGTAATACCACACGAGATAAAAGATTTTCTTTTTTTCAGTTGTTTTTGTTTTTCCACAAATTATTTTTGCGACTGATTAATTTATGAGATCTTTTAAGTATATAAGTACATAATACAGAAGTGAAATCTCACCGTGCACAAGAAACTGTCCAGGATTGACGGGACTGAGGGTGGAGTCATCGGTGGTATGCCTAAGCGAGACTATGTGCTCGAGGCAGACCTTGAAACTGGGCCTGGATTCAACGGCGCTCCAACATCTGAGCATCAGCTGGTGCAGTCTGGGGGGACAGTTGAGCGGCTTGGGGAGACGGCCACCAGCTCGGACGTGGTGCAGCACCTCGTTGTTGGTGCGCGCCTGGTAGGGCTGCTGGCCCAGCGACGTGATCTCCCACATCAAGACGCCGAAGGCCCAGACGTCGCTCTGCGACGTGAAGACACCGTCCACTAGGGACTCGGGTGCCATCCAGCGAACCGGTAACAGTCCTTCGCCCTCCTGCCAAAAGGGAACCATTAATATATTCTTTAGTTTCTGCCATGACCGGCTCTTATAGAACAATTTATATATACATTTAAAAGAAAATTCGGTTACCCTAAGAAAAGTGTCAGGTTCCATTTAGATAATTAATATGTATATTGTCAAATTTGTGCGCGCGTCAAATATATACCTTGCGATAATAGTCGTTCTTGTAGATGTCGCGTGCGAGGCCAAAGTCGCCGATTTTGACGACTCGATGCTCGCGTTCGCGCGCCGATACGAGGCAGTTGCGACAGGCGAGGTCGCGATGAACGAAGTGCAGCTCCTCGAGGTAGCGACAGCCCCGCGCCACGTCTTCGCACATCGACAGCAGATCCTGCAGGCGAAGCGCTTCGTCATCCGTCGGTTTCAGTGACCTGTTACGAATATATAAATCGTATTATGCTACGCACTTTGGCCGAGACATTTTCGGTTTCGCTGTTAAATCACTTTCTTATATAGCTAAGGTTTCCTAAAGGCGATATAACAAAATTTTATGAAACAGTGAATTTACTGAAGTCCGGGAGTATTTTATTTGTGGCTTAGTAAATAAGGTGCCTGTAATGGGCATTCTTTAAAAACTTCAAAAATACATTTCGACGAAGAAAAAGAATGTTATTTCTTGGAGAATAATTTTTTTTTTTTAATACTTGCCTGCTGGTTCTCAGGTAGCTCAGTAGATCACCACCGGGCATAAGTTCGAGAAGCAATAAGGGCGGATCTGTGTCGAGGCAGACGCCCAACAATCGCAGCACATGCTTGTGCTGAAAGTGACTCATGAGTTTTGCTTCTTGCAAAAACTCGTTCTTCTCTTGAGCCGAGGCACCTTTGCGCAGTGTCTTGATCGCTATCGGGCTCTTCGAGCCTGGACTGTCTATATCCCTCGCGATTCCTTGGAAGACCTAGATCGAATTGTTTCTTTTAGTAAGTGTGACGTTTGAGATATATATTTTCATATCTTACCTCTCCAAAAGCACCGCTGCCGAGAAATTTAGCTAAAGAAATTTGATCCCTTTGTATCTTTGGTAGCAGTGAATCGTCCGAACCGGTCTCCACTGCGGCGACGTAAAGGGCATTGGCTTCAACGAAATTCCCTCTTGGTATTTCCCTGAGCGTAGCTAACTCTACGTTTGGTTTCGTCTTTATTGGTATCTTTTTATGATCTTCCTTCGTCCTTTTATGGAACGCTGATAATGATGAAAAAAATAAACCACATAAAATGTAGATATGTAGGCAAATATTTCTTTGCGATGCATATTAATTTTAAATCAGCAATACTCACGACATAGACAATAACAGAAGCAAAGTAAAACGATCGTAAGAGCTGGAACACTGAGCCCTAAAATAAGACTGAAGTGTTCTTGAGCTATTACCAATGCCCTTGTCATTTCCGTCAAATCAACGATAGAACTGATTTCGCTCCAATTGCCGAATCCATAATAGTTCTTGGCTCTTACTCGGAATAAATACTTTTGATTCATATCGTGTTGAATATCCCAGATATATTCAGTTCCGTTGTAAAGCTGATTCCATGTATTCGTTACATTATAGGTTAATTTCAAATCTGTTGTCGGGCTTACGACTGTTCCCTCTAAAAAGTACAATAGGGCTTGAGATCCAAGACTTCGAGCTGGTTCCCAACGAAGCTGGTAATTCGAGTTTTGCAGGCTTATCAGTGTTGGAGTTCCTGGGGCTGTTGGGATATCTTCTAAAATTTGTGAACATGGTTGGTATTACATCATAAACACAATTAATATTGGAGCTTGCTTTTTTATACATTCCAAATTGCTTACCAAGTGTTTGGAAAGTAAATCTTCCATCGTCAGGCCAAATAAAGTCCTCAGTATGATTACGATACCTGAGTACGAGTCTAAATTTGTAATACTCTTTTGCCTTCAAATTCGTTATCTGAAAAGTCAGTCTATTCCTCATTTGAACGTATTTAAAAATAGTCTGCCATTTCTCAACTTCGCTCATGGTAAATTCTAAAGTATAATTCACAACCGCTTCCTTCATTAAAGTCCAAGAAACATTTAATGCTTCCGAAGTGACTCCACTCAATGTCAAATTATTGGGTTCTGGATACATTGTCAAAAGTCTCTCATCGCTTTGACTATAAGCATCGGTGAAGTTTTCTGGGTAAGCTCGGACATGCACCAAATACTCCTGACCGGGCCGAAGAGGTTGCAAAAACGTTGATAGTTCCCCATCTTTAACAGATTTTTCCCCTTCGGGTCTAACCCCATCGACAGGTTTAGTCGACCTCCAAAAGACTTTGAAGCGCACGAAGTCAGCATTCCAGATTTTTGGAGACGACCAGTCAACCACGGCCAAATTTGGCGTCAAAGATTGTACTTGGACGTTCTCGGGTTGCGATGGAATACCAGCTCCTGTTTTTAGCACTAGACCTGGTCCATACTGATCAACGTTCGCGAACTCTTGGTCTCCGTAGTAATTGGCTAGTGTTAGTTTGAAACGATATTCTGTGTAGGGCTTGAGATCCTTTGCTTCGAATTCCTTCCAATACGTATGATACCTATAACTATAATTCATAAGTTTTATTTATCTGAAGTTCGTGCTTATATAACTATTATAAAAATTAATGTACAATTATGCTATTACATACTTTATCCTGTCTTCGTTCTCACACACTTCATCATGAGTTCGATTGTCAATGGTTTTCTTGCATTCGGCGACGTCGATGATATAACGAGTTGCTGGAAGGTTGTACTTTTCGCAACCGAGATAGACTGTGGGTTCAGGTAGTCTCACAGTGATGCTGTTTGATGTTCTGGAAATCTGTTGGACACTGTAAACAGCTCGTTGAGGCATCAAACAGTCAGAATCTGGATAAGGCTGCAAAGACTTGCCGATGGCTCTGATACTCCTTGCGTCGCTTATCGGATAACTCTAGAAATGAGAAATGCGCCTCATTTACGTCAAGAATCGAAGTTATGAATGAAAAACGTGGTTGTAACTTACTTTAACAATCATGTCCTCGGACGTAGTAGTTTTGCCAATGAAGTGAAGCTTACCCGTGTCCATATTCGACCAGTAAATGTTATTCTTATCTGTAGTCAAAGACGTAGGTGGTAAGCCTCGTCCATTGCCAGAACCCAGAACTAAATTGCATATGCAACCCTCGATATCCGCGATATATAATTCACCTTCCGCGGAAATCCAGTAAACAACTGGAGCTTGTGGATCGGTATTATCAATGGTGAAGACCGGTTGGATGGAGGGTCTGAAGGGACAGGAACAATCTTCTGTGTGGTTGAAAAATGGCTGAACGTTTTCACCGGAGAGGTCAGACTGCATAACGAAACCTAGATTGTTGGTACCTAACTCCATCCAGAATAACGTTCTGCAAATATTCATTGTAATATTTAATTATTTATGTATATTATTAACAGAAAAATTCTCGTATAATAATGTAAAATTTCAACTCCTTAAATCTTTTGAACACAAATTTAAAGTATTTAAATGAAATCTATTATTTGAACAATTTATACAAGTAAATTAGCTTACCCAGTTAGTGGCGCAATGTCGAGATTGACTATCCTTCTATTCCTCGATAGAATCCTCGAGAACTTGAATACTCCAGCCTCCCATACAGTAACATCGAGTTTCATGATATGACTTATACCGAAATCCTCATAGCTCGATTCGGTCCAAAATAAGGTTCTAGATATCCAATCGGTACACAAACTTAGAGCCGTATTATTCAGAGTGAGAATCTTCGTAATGTTTCTGCCGTCGACATCAGCAGTTACCAACTCCTGCATCTCATTTATCCAATAGATCTTGGACTCGGCAGCCAATTGTGCCACTTCCACGGCTATGTGGCGAGTTATCGTGAGGTTTGTGCACTGGTCCAGATCTACTTTCTTCACGTCCTCCATAGTTGCGACCAGTAATTGGGGTACTGGATTTTCATTGTCCGTGGACGTGGAGATCGGATCGGTATTAGGACCCGCTCCGACCTCGGCGTATGCACATACTTGAAAAAAGTATGTGGTGTTTGGTTGGAGATCGTGGATCTTGTATTCTGAAGAGAAGATTAAAAGTATAGTATGGTTAAAAAAAAAAAAAAAAAAAAAGAAATGGTTGAATTATTTTAAGTATTTAATTACCTAACTCCGAGACTGAAACGTTAACAGACTCACAGAGTGCTACTTCTGCATCTTCGACTAAGAACCAACATTGTACTGTGAAGCCTAGAACGGGACCGTTTACAAACTCAGGCATATTCCATCTGAAAAATACATTTTCTATTCAGCAAATTAATCTTTCGGAGACACTGATTATGAAATTTCAGTAACATATCATTATATGGCCACTGCATTAACCAATATTGCTAGCATTTTAAAAAAATCCAAGCCTCACCTGAATGTGATGAAATGGTCAACATGTTCAGCCAGCGGATCCTTATAACTTTCAACGTATACTCGAGGATCGACAGGCTGACTGGGCACACTTTGAGGCGACCTCAAAACTTTGGTTACCCTCGGTGCCGAGTCCCAATAAGTGTACGCCCTGATCGTCACCTCGAGCAGTGAATACGGCAACAATCCATCGGCATTGGCATATCCCACGGAGTTGCGACTGGTGGTGACGGGTCTTGCATCGACGTTGACGTAGTCAGCGAATTCGACCTCGTAGAAGACGCGACCGTAGTTGGTATTGTTGACGGGCTGCCAGGTGACGTTGAAGTCGCGCCAAGTGCCAACGATAGCGATACTACTCACGTCCACGGCCGCAGGACGGACGATTATTTGTCCAGCTTTTTCGTGCGGTAGTGGGGGGATGGGTGTTTTTAGGGTCAAGCTCAGGAGACTGGCGTTGGTGACGACGTTGGCGAGGATGGAACTATACTTGCCGTACGCGTCGGTCGTTAAGGCACCATTGGCAGATGTGAGGAATAAGAAGCGATCGGAGATGTAAGAAAGGGAATTGCCTCTCATGTTGCGTATCGTTGATACCTATATGGTAAAGTGAAAAGTATTTATTTCTAAGTATCCTTTTTTATGTACCGCAAAGGGGAAACATTGTTTTTCGAATGGAAATAAAGGATTGAGTTTAGGATTTTACTGACCCCACAGTGCATGTTAAGGGTTAGATATATATGCATCTGAAACATAAATTCTGTAAAAATCGATAAATCAACGAACCATCTCTGGGACTATTTCGAAGTCGTTCGGCAGCATGTCGGCGGTTAGTGATCGGAATAACCGATAGTCGCCCTCGTAATCACCGATCACCCAGTAAACGAATCTATTCTCCAGATCCAGAGTGAGACCAGTGACGTGACGCCCGTCGAAATCCTCTTCGTATCGATATCGGCGTCTACTTTCGCCGTTTAGTCGAGCTACCTCCACAGTACGACTCGTCGACCAGTACAGATTTGCCTCCAAGGAGTCAACTAGCAGCTTATTTACGGTTCCTACCACTGCTATTGGCTCCTGATGCGAGCCATTCAAATTAGACCGGATAATCTGCGAAGAATACGGTAGATACAGAATTAAATTTTTTCTAATTGAATTAGGTTTTATATCAAACGTAAGACTTTTACAATTTATAGTTATATCGCTTCAACTAATCTAGAGAACTTACTATTTGCTTGTTTGAATCGGCGCAGTATATCTTTTTTGTGATCCAGTCGATAGCGACACTACTTATTGAATTGACATGTGACTTTACGATCATTTGGTGGCTTGTCGTATTATATTGGTATAGTTTGGAATTGTTACCGACGATAAAAAATAAATCTTCATACCAGCTGATGTCAGTTACAACGAATGAGTTGTCCTTATCTAAATTTGTAATATTTACTAAAGTTTGGACATTTTCTCCAATTAAGTCACTTTGCAGAAGACTCGTGTTTGTTGTCCATACGATCGATACATCCAATTCTTTTCTGAAACATATCAGTTCAATGCGATATGTTGCGATATAAAAAATCACAAAATCATAGCAGTATACAGAATCATTCGTTTAAAAAACGTATGTATTTGATACTATCGGAAAAATTGTCAAATTTTTTCACGATCACTGCACTCACTTTAGCGTTTGAACTTTGAACTCGTTGGACCAAGGCCCATCGCCAGCCTTGGTGTACGCGGCGATCTTGATGGTGTAAAGCGAGTGGTCGCGCAGCTCGTCAACGACGTGCTCGCAGCCGTAGATCTCGCGCTCTTGGATGACCTCACCGTTGATGTCGTCTTCGACATGCAGCGCGTAGGACCAGTTATTCCAGGCACCCAAACTCTGATCTGTGAGCAGTGTCGGTTTGTCCCAAGATATCTTTACGCGCTCGGCCAATACAAGCGCCTGCAGATTGGCAGGAATACTTGTGACTAGTGGTGTTGGTTGATTTTCCTTGTCCAGCGCGTGTATGCTTACGAAGTTTTGATCGATTCTGTAAGTAATAAGGGCGATGAGGTTTAATTTTGGTCAAACCAAATGATGGCATCGTTCTCGTTGAAATTTTAAAAAAGCAACGGAAAGGAAATGTGAGTATTTATGTTAGAACGTAAATAGTATTTAAAAAAAACCACTAAGTGTACCTGTTAAATAGAAGATTGTGAAGGTATCTGTAATTATTCGATTGATAACTTTCGGCAAGAATTTCGACACCGTTAGTCCAATAAAACAATCCGTTCGCTGCAGATATAGAAGTTATATTTTTGAATTTGGGCTGTTTGGTATTCACTCGAATGTCGATTACGACTTTGCCATCCAAAGAAACGGATCTAATGGTATTTTCAGACTGATATGCCACTAGCAGTCGCCTGTTTCTATAATCTACCATGAAAGATCCCAAATGCTGTTTTTTCACAATTTGTTCTGGCTGAAAAGAAATTTAAGTTCCATGCAAATTTTATTTCGTCAAGAGATAAGACATGTTTAACATATAAAAATCATTTTGAGTAATTTAATTGATTGCAAAACAAACGTTTGAAAAGATTCATACCTGCGCCTCAACTTCCTGTCCAATATCTGCCAAATCAACTCTATAAATGCCTTCGGCGTTCCTCCAAAACAAAAATCCATTGAGTGGGTCTACTTCCAATCTGGTCGGTTGACTAATCAGCCCCGTCAAAAGTCCCGTCAGATGCCTTCCTTCAAAGTCACACCTGGCGATCTCCCAGTATCCCGTAGTGTCGTTCGTCCCAGCGACGTACAGTAGCGAATTTAGCCAATCGACCGATACTGTCCAAGGTCTAAAGTCGGTGCTATTAGGCTCGAGTAATAGACTAGCCTCGATGCTCGCGTTACTGGTTTGGCCGAAGGATAAACGAAACAGACGATCGGCAGAGTCGCTTATAAACAGCTGCGAATCGGATACGAGGATGGAAGTGTCGCGGATGCGCTCCGCTGCTTCGAAAAGCACATTCGTGTTGACTAGAACACCCGCGCTCTGCTGGACTATGGAGTAATCACTCACGATTATCAGGTTTGGCTTCTCCGAGGAATTCGCTGGAATTTGGTGAATAAAGAAAATATGATTTAATGTGTTGAATGTGTTTTCCATTTCCTGATTAAGTGTAACACTTTGCATTCTAATACCTTCTGGTTCATTAAGCGTCAGAACAAAGGTAGACGTAGCCGGTCCCTCGCCATCTTCGTTTCTCATCGTCAAAGTCACCGTATAATTAGTATTTGCTTCGAGATTTTGAAACATAAATGTGTCTTGCGAAACTGGAATGTCCTGAAAATAAATTATTCTATATCACTATTGTTATAATTTCAATGTATACAAGCTATATGCATTATTCTGTTTTATTGGGAATCTCAAGAATCACCGTAACGATACAAAGTCAAAGTAACTAGAGTTTATACTTTTAATTGAAATGCTTCGTGGCCATCATGTTGCAATCGCAGTACGTAGGAGAAAAGTGGCCCGTTAGTGAACAAACCCGCTTTCCAATTCACATAGATTCTCGAGTGGTCGATAGCTGCTGCTTTCAAAATGACGGGTGCAGAAGTTGGTGGGCCCCTTGGAAATGTGAGAATCGATAGACTGGACTGGGAGAAAATTGGCTTATCGTCTTGTAGATTCGACCTCAGTAGTATTGCCAAACGAAACTGAAATTGATTTTTATTCGGGTCATTTAAGATTGCGATCTTTGGAAAACAACTTTAAAAGGATTTACAATACGAAGCGATTAAGAATAATGTAACATTTATGAAGAAAACATTTTCAGTCTGTTATTGATCTATCGTTACTTTGATCTTCACAGTTCATTACTTGAAACAATAGTGAGAAACAAAAATTAGGTTCGAGTATATAAAATATTGATTTACCCTGTATCTCGTATAAGGCTGTAAATTGTGAATGAAAATTTGATTGTTTCCATTCCAATTTTGACCGCTGCAATATTGCCAATCTTTTTCTCCGTCTTCGTATTTCCATTGCGCGAAATACAGTATTTTAAGATCGTATCGTTTTAAATTTGAATTGGTCCACTTAAGGGTAAGCGACGTTGCTGCCAACGAATCTTCGACTAGAATTGGTGTGGGTGGCACTCCGATATCAACTGTAATAACGTTTATATTTTGTTTGCGTGTATCATAATATTTTCAATATGATTAAAGAGTACGTACAAAATAAAAATACTTGAATGAAAAATTTCAAAATGATTTCAAAGTACTTTGGTAGAAAATAGAAAATTGACGTGTTTGACTGGTTAACGTACTAATCAAAGGACAATGTTTTGTTATACTTTCGAATATTCTACATCACGAATTATATTGTTCAGTTTTGAACTAGTTTTCATTTATACAGTCTACTTTTTATGCAGGCTCCAGAACCAGAGATAATATTGAAAATTCGATATATATAAAAAATCCAGCTAAAATAGATTTTATTATTGGGACACTTGGGGCTTAAAAAAAATAAAGATTTGGTTCTTTTCACTCGATCGTATGAAGTTGCCTATAAACATACATCACGAAACTGCCGAATAATATATGGCGTCAGAGAGTCTAACCTTCGAAACTCGTCCTATCCATAAACAGTCTCCCAGCGGCCAGCATAGATAAGAAAACAATCTCAAACCTATACAACAGCCCCGTGTCCTGTTTCGGAAACGTAATGCGAGAAAACGAACGAATCCAGCATGTCGGTATCATCGAGTGTACAGGACTCGATTAGATCCGTCAGTAAGCGTCCGATAAGCTCTATAGAAGCGCGTCGCCGAGAACAGTCACTCAAGGATTACGAGAGAATTTTGGAGGAGCTCCAAATAACGTTTGCGGAACGATGGAAGGTCAACGTGCCGGCGAACAATGCGTTCGACGTCGACAAATTCGATAGGATTCGGACACTGGGTACAGGAGCGTTCGGACGTGTTATGCTTGTCAAGTTCAGACTCGACTCGACGTATCATGCGATGAAGATCCTGAACAAGGCTAAGCTTGTGAATATGAAACAGGTCGAGCGTGAGAGACTATTGTTTTTGTTGTGATATCGGTAGTAGCGAGAGATAAATGATAAGGTTAATGTAGAAGCGAGTTTTTCGGATATTGTTTGTTGCAAGTATATGTATATAGTTATTAGATATCCAGTCCATGGGAAGGTTATTAATTTCACTTGACTACAGTAGCGATTGTCAAAAATCGTAATCTTGATTCTACATTAATCTTGGTGCGCCATAAATTACAGAACTGATAAATATATAAATTTACGTGGTGTCCAGCTTTAAAAATATGTGTCAACACTTGCAGTCGCAATAAAAAGTTATCGTATCGACTAAAAACAGATCGAGCACACACACAACGAGAAGCGTATCCTTCAGGCTATGCGCTTCCCCTTCGTCATCTACCTCGAATTCTGCTTCAAGGACAACTCCTACATCTACATGGTGCTGCCGTTCATCAACGGCGGCGAGATGTTCTCGCATCTTCGTAGAATGGGGAAATTCGAGGAGGGCCTCTCGCGGTTTTACGGAGCCCAGGTCGCCATGGTCCTCGAGTACCTGCACAAGTGCAGTATCGTCTATCGGGATCTCAAGCCCGAGAACATACTCATCGACAATATGGGATACATAATGGTTACAGATTTTGGATTCAGCAAAATGATCGACAACAGGGAAGATATACCAATCTAAAACAGATTAATGTGGGCCAGACAGAGTTTTAGGATTTAGTTTCCTTTTATTCTTCTTTTTTGTTTGTCCATCAGAGGCTGGACCCGGATGGAAAGTAATTGGTTGTGTTTATTGCAGGACTTGGACGCTCTGCGGTACGCCTGAATACCTGGCGCCCGAGATAATCCTGTCCAAGGGCTACGGCAAATCCGTGGACTGGTGGAGCTATGGCGTGCTGCTCTACGAGATGAGCGCCGGTTACTCGCCCTTCCATTCCCACACGCCCATGAAGATATACGAGAAGATCACGTCGGGCAAGTATCGATGTCCGCACTTCTTCAACGACGATCTCAAGGATCTGGTGAAGAATCTCCTGCAGGTCGATCTCACGAGGAGATACGGAAATCTCAAGGGTGGCTCGATGGACATCAAGAAGCACAGGTGGTTCCAGAAAACCGACTGGCTACAGATTTACAATAGATCGATCGTGCCCAGCTTCGTGCCCGTTTGCAGTAGCCCGGGTGATTTCAGCAACTTCGACAAATACGAAGAGGAGGAGCTGATAGTCAGCACCGAAGATAAGTACGTCAAGGAATTTTTTGGCTTCTGAACGAAAGCTGCGACTGACGGCGAATACGAATTAAAGATCTGCAAAGTGTCTTTTGCAAAGGGCTGTCGATTATAGACTTATTGTAGATTCTATATATAAATAATCGGAGAACAGCATCATCACCTCTGTCGTCTTGTGCTCAGTCAATATTGGCATTTATTCGAACAGCGGCAATCGGTACAAACTACAGTTTTATTTGCTCATGTGAATGTTTATGTTTGTTCTACAAATAGTATAGTGATCCATAAATAAGCTGTTATGAAAAGTTGTATATGTTATATATTATGAAGTAAATATAATGGTAGCTTTATTAGAACAAGTAATGAGTCTTTTATGTACAAAAATTTCTATCCCTACCTATATACACAATTATGAAAAATAACCTTTGTACGTACTTAAAAATCATATAATAATTAACAAATATTGCGGTTGCGCATCCTCACCTTTCAATTGTTGAAAATATCGTCTCATGGCATTCTGACAGCCGATTGTACAGTAGAGCTCCTTAACCGATAATAACTTTTGCGTCCCATTCTAATGAATGAAAGAGAAAAGAAGTTATATCACACTATGGAAGTGGTGGCATTTAATTGCTATATGCAGGTAATGTACTAATTGATAAATCCGTTTGTGATGACTTACGCATACTTCTTGACAGCTAGAGTTGAGCGCCCGTTCCCATATAACACATCCATTGGAACACTGTTACATTTTGATATTTTAGCATGTGAATACATCAGTAAAATTATATATCTTAAAAACTATCAAAGTACAATTATTCTATATTATGAAGTTAACGAGACCAACTACAAAATTTCTCTTATGTATCAATCGATAGAGTTTCTCCATCCACTGTCAAATTCCTCCTCTCCTACATACCAAAATCATGTATGCAACCACGTATGCACAAAACGCTCGTCTCTACACCAGCGAGCATCGTTGCGAAAAAAAAAGTGAAAATTGTTTTCTAATTGCATACACCGACTCGCACCGCAGAAGAAAGGGAGAAGAGGTGAAAAAAAAAGAACAAAAAAAACGTATCTGCACAAGCTGTCGACGCGTGTTCTGACGTAACGCTGTCGCACGGCAATTACGCGATTTCCTGTCCCAAAGTTCACGCACTCGCGCTTGCATATCACATATATATACACGCGAGACAATTGAAGGCGCACGAAAATTGTCGTATATACTCAGCGTACATAAACACGAGAGTATAGTATTTGAGTGTATATAGCTATCTGGAATTTCGCATGTCCATTCAAGCGCTCGTAGCGCGTGTATACGCTGCAGTTTTCCATTCATGCCGAGTGAAGCACGCTTTTTCCTGGGACTTTATATATACGCGAAAATTTCATTGATTAAACTAGTTGTTCGTGCGCACATATCGCTTTGGTAAATAGTTTAAAATAAAGGAATACTATGTGTAGGATTCGAATAATACTATGTCTTTATTAATTTCATGCACGAGATGAACACACTTATAGCAACGATAAAGAAACAGTGAGTAACCGTACTGAGCTGATTATTATATTCATACATAGTAGAAATATGAGAAATTCTCGTTTACCTATAATTGTACGTAGCCCGAGTTGAAGTTAAAAATGCTTTTTCAAACTCTTCCGGGAAAACGACAATTCGTCCGTACACACCAATTTCGCGCGTCATAAAGCGCCAATGATTTTATTTTGTATGTTATTTTTATTTTTCCTGCAAAAATAAAAAGTCTCTTCCGTCGCGACATAAATCAGGACTAATGTGCATTTATATATAGCTTAAATAACGGTATAATGGAAAAAGACGTGGACCCTGAAAGTGTTGCGCAGAAAAAAAAAGAGAAAAAAAAAAACGACTGTGACCTTTGAAACGCACTTTTTTTTCAGGCGTCATTGTTTAAGAGTCTCGCGCGGCAAAGTAGTCAAGATTCTCGTACGAGAATTAATCACTACCAGGTTTCGTCGAATCGGCCATAGATTTATTTTTACTTCTAATAAGCGCACAATAATTAAATTCTAAGCTATAGGCCAGCTAATCATTTTGTCTACAAATTACCTCGTTTGCGCGCTGCACAATTCATAGAATATTCGCGTTTTAAAATTATTCTTCCCAGAAAAACCTTCGTTGTCTCAGCTGGTACGCCAGCATGTATAAAGATATCCTGTAACAATGGAAATTTCTAATTCTAAAAATCCAGCAGTAGCAGCTGTATAGGCTATTTATCGGAGTCGAGTGTCCTATCGGGTTTAGCTATACAGTTGCTCGCTATCTCTCTCCAATATGACTTGACAGGAGCTATATATATATACATTATATACGTTAAAGTTCTCGGGGCTGATCGCTCGCACGCGCTCGGGGTCTTTTTTTTCCTCGTCTCTCCTCCGAGCGCGCAATTGACTGAACGCCGGAAGTTGGTCTATTGTCTATATAAACGCCAAGAGTAGGGGTCGTCTCTCGGCTGTCTATATATACACATATATACAGTATATATATATATATATTTGTTTTATTTTTGAATGCTCGGTGGGTATATAGAAAAGACGGCTTCGTCTAATTGAGCGAAAACGATACGGAATTGGAGGCTTTTATCTTTGCTGGGGGGGAAGAACGTTTGGAGAAGAGTCGCTTGGCTATTAGGGTATCTATTATCGTTAAACATTAGTGCTTTCCACCGACGGATAATTAAAAAGAAGACGAGATTCGAAATAATTCGATCGGTTTGTTTACTAAATATATTATATCGCGTTAGTGGCAGTTGCATCTACAGGTTCATTGACAGTGAATGAAATGTTTAGTATAATATTGCAATTAAATTGTTATTTTATTTCAACTCTCTTGAATATATGCGATAAGTGTAGAACAGTTTTCTTTTCTTTTTAATAAAGTAATTCGGTATCTAAATTCAAAGGTTTCTTAAAGTAAATGATATTTATAAAAATACTTCGCTCAAGTACAACAATTTGAGTTAACGTTAGCTTAAATTTAGTGAATTATTTCATAATTTTTTTTTTAATTGAACAACTTTATCGGAACTGTGCGACAATATTTCTTTATAAATAAACGCAGACTTTCCTTTGATATTTATTAACTGTGATGGCCTTACGTGATCGAGTCTGCAGCTGACGCTGCAACCGACTTCCGTACCAGCATCGTCTGCTTCGCCCTGAAAATTCATAAAGGAATTCTTCAATTAAGATGGTGTCGGATAGATTGTACTTAGCTATCATTTCAGTACTAGGAGTATTTTTATGGAAGTATAGTTTCAGATTTGCGCGATACGGATACTATTTTTTTTTGTCGAAGAGCGATGTACATTTTTAGAGCCTGCACAGCCCTTTTCACTTTGATGGAAATAAATATATAATATTATTTATCAAGTAGGTTAGAAATCTGTTAACCTTTCAATTATGCATAAAACACATTCGCATCTATATAGATTATGAAATCGTGGAGGTGATAAAACTGATTTATTAATAATCGGTATATTTACGGCCTAGACAGATAATTGAGTTATGTAAAAAAGCGCTCGTGACACGCGAATGACACGAATGACATGGAAATAACTTTGAACTGATTTTGAACTGTCCGCATATTATACATATATATATATGTAGTCTGCAATAGAAGAAAATTGATTGCGCATATACCATTTGGCATGGTAGTCGACTGTGATGTGTGTGTATCCATTTAATAGCCATTATTAGCTTTATATACGAAGCGATTAGAATTAAAATTGTTTAACGCTAACTGATTTCTCGCATTAGATTCCCGTTCAATTCTCAACTCATTGGATTAGTTCCCTGCGCGAGATATCAGCTTTATATCGATATAGAAAATATTGTAAAACTCGGTACGAACGGGAATTCCAGTATAATATGCATGATTATCAATTGTACCAAAAGAGAGACTTGTATATCGCAAGCGAGCAAGCCCAATACAGCATTAGAGCCTCGTTCGTTAAGTTTGCGGAAAAATAAAAAAAAGAGTCGATGAGCGTCTTGTCCCATCAAGGCTCGGTCTGATCACCGCATATATAAGAGGGACATCATCGCGATGCATCTCTTTCTCTCTCTCGCATCAGCGCCGACGCGTCGCAGGCACACACACACACGCGTGCGGCGTATATACACCACCGTAAACGCATTTAAGTCGATTAATGAACGGGGGTACAGTCGGGACAAATAGTGTTCCAAGCCTTCTTTCTCAATTGGTACGTCCTTCTGTATATGCCTGTATGTGTGTACGCGCATTCCATCGACGTCGCCCTCACTGCGTGCGTACATATACGTCGTCGGCGACGACACAACGGTGACGATGGGCATGAGAAGAAACCTCGCGCGGATCGTATACACGCGTGTATGTATACAGCGAGGAGACAAAAAAGAAACGGAGGCGAATTGAGAGTTTAAACTCGGCGAGAGATCACGGAGAGAAATGATATGTGTGTGTGTGTGTGTATATATATATATAGAGATATCGCGTGCGAAGGCTTGTTTGTGAGTTTGTGATCCTGTGTATGTGCCTTTGGATGGATTATTTTTTGCTATGATGGAGGCGGTGCGGTTGTGAACTTGGGGCGATTTTTTTTTGGGTCATGGCGGTGGTGGGTGTAGGCCGAGCGTGTGAATTTTTGCGGGATTGCGCGGAGGATTATTGCGCTCGAGACAAATAAATGTTTGTTTAGAAGTCCGTGGGGAAAGGGTCGCTGGTGGATTACCGAAAGGCATCTTCCTGATTTTGTAGTAAAGTTGAAGATTAAAATATTGGTTGCCTCTGTTGTACGCTTGATTCCCAAAATGAGGAAGAAATAATCGATCACCTATCGATAAAAGCACACCTCGTTAACAAAATTTCAACAATTTCAAGAAAATTAAAAAATACTAATATATGCACACTTTTACTGAGATAATTAATTAACATAAAAACACAAACAACACGCCGAGTTTTTCCAAAAAACAAACACGGCCATGTACAAACACAAGGAGCGCAGCCCTAATCGCAAAACATGCGAGCCTATAATAAGTACAAAGGTCCTCAAACTCTCTGTGTCCATGTCTAAACGTAATATAGAAAACTCTCTCTTAAATTTGCTACTCTCCTTATCAACAATTTTAACATTATCAAAGTCAATCTGATGTCCTGTGTTTTTAACACGGAGGGCCAAAGCAGATCTTTTAGAGCCCTTAACTATACGTCTCTCTTATGCTCGTCTTTGCGCCTCCTCAATTTGCGTTTACTTCTGCCGATATAAAGGGATTCACAATTTTTACAGTTAATTTTGTACACAATATTACAAGTGTCAAGAGCATCGAGATCATCCTTGCCTAATTTAATTATGTTGTTCAATTTATTGCACATTTTATTTATTGAGCCTACTTCGTATTTAGTAGTATTTGGAGTAAGGTTAAGGTGAAATGGTGAAAGCAACTTGCAACTGGGAAGTGCTATATCAAGATTATCATTATGTTCAATATTATTCTGAAGATAATTAATTCTTTTGTTTATACATTTATTATTAGTTTTTTAATTTTCTTAAAATTATTGAAATTTTGTTAACGAGGTGTGTCTTTTGTAGCCTGAAGAGAAGAGTAACCATAGACTCTCGAAACGTCTCAATAAAAAATATACCTATACAAACTTGGTTCGCAATGATCGATTATTTCTTCCCTATTTTGAAATTGAAGATTGTTTCCATTAATATGCCTTGAAAGAAAAGATCTCATTGATTGATACACCCGCGTGAAAGATGCTTCGTAAATCTAGAGTATTTAATAAATAGGTGATATAAGTACTGTGCAATACAATATTATGAATATATGTAAATTAAATAGAGTAAGTCTAGATCCGGTAGGATGGTCAGAATAAAAAAAAGTAAAACTCAAAAATACAAGATTTTGCACGAGCTCTTCTTATCTACAGTTCATTGATTTTCATAATATCTTATAGAAATAACATTGTTTTTTCAATTAACTCACATTATAAAATTTTTTACACCAACATATTATTAGTATATGCATAATATAACTGATATAAGAAGTCGATTGCCTCTGAAAATTCTTTCACTCATAACTATTTATAATTTCAGAGAAAGCGAAAAGATTTTCTTCGTTGTACGTGAAGAGCAGATGCATCTCTGACGGAATATATTTCCATCCGAACGATTATGGTGTGCATTCAATAGATTCATCGCGCACGAGAATGGAAATCGATAAAAATTCATTTCATATATACGCGATATATATACGCACTTACGAGTGTTAGCTCTCTTTCTTTTGAGCAATTTAACAAAAGCCGCAAAAAAAAAAATAAGCGATGAGAGTTCGTTATACTTATAGCTGCGATATGTGCGTTCTTCCAAAATAATAACAATTACACCGAGTGCACAAATAATAAGAGCTCGCGTGGGCTGCTTCATTAAAAGCTCAGCCCAACTGGACGATATCAACCGAACCCCCTAATTTCTGTTTACGCTTATATATACACACACAAAAGCTAATTCGATTTAAATCATCGAAAACAGACGTTCGCCCAACTCAACTGCTGCTGCTGCAGCCCACAAATCTACCAAAACAGTTAAGCTTTTCCGCGAATCACAATAAGCGCATATAAAAGCATCATAAAAGCCCGAGACGTCCAATCAAGGGCTATATACGCGCGCAGCTGCTGTTGAAAAAAAAGTGCCCAAAAACGCCGACTTTCGAAAAAGCGTATACGATACAGTTCGTGCGTCAAGCGCGCCGATTCGCAATAATTAGAGCTCGTTCGAGCGACAGACGCGCAACAGCCTTGCAGCACCAAGCGAGACCTTGTCGCGCCGCATTCAAAAGACTATCGTACTCCCATTATTATCTGCCGCATCCTCCCCCCACCTCGCGATTAGTCTATAATACACATTGCGCAGACACACGTTTAGTGCTTGGTGCACTTTCACTCTGCGATGATAGAGATGCGCGGCCTTTCGTATAATTCCCAATTGTTATCTCTCCTTTGTGTTTTTTATCCGCTAATTGCGCGCGTAATCGACGGCCTGAGCCCGTTTCTGCGCTTTCTATTTCAATTTCGCCGCGGCACCGATGGATGGGTATTGTAATAGCGATGAACCTGTCGATGCGTACATAGGCGTGTGTATATAGATATTGTGTGTGTGATACGGAGGTACATTACGAATGGAGCGAATTTTGGCTGAATGTAGGAGTCGTTTTGTTGATATGCGGTTTTGGGGAAATCCTACTTTTTATGTATAGGTTTTTATGCAGATTCAAGATCGATATAATATATATCCGACAAGTTTTAATGGAGGAAAAGAGATATTTTTCTTTTTACTATAAAAATTTGATTGAAACACAGCGAATTTTCGTATATTTTGGTAATGCATTTCCTTACAAGTTCATATTGTGTAAGAAAAAATAGTCTGTACACCTGAACTAATATCTGGTATGGAATGAAATGTTTTTATTTGAATAGGTTGGTATACGATAGGATTCTTTTTGTCCCCAAGGATTTGCCAAGCTTTGTGATTATTTTTATTGTCGTTTTGTATATCGATTGGATTGATGGACCTTTGAATTTGACCATGTGATTGTTTGATGGAGCGAGCGAGGTTCGCGCGACTTTTCGAGGTACTCTAGCGTGATGTCATAGTTTAATGAGGTTTAAATTGATGTAAGGATCTGGCTCTTGTATGACGGAATCTCGTGTATATACGCTTATCTCGACGAGTAAAATGTACTTCCTATATAATATCATTGTTCACTGTTTTGAACAACAAATTTGTTTTTTTTTTATTTCTTTGACGCCAGACACGCATTATTAAAATCGTATTAGTAACTAAGTGAAATATACGCGTTCTGAAGTTATCGGATAAATCAACGAAATTCTGTAATTTTAGAGATTTCTAGAAACTTTGATATCTTCGGCAAACATCGCAAGACCGACGTTTCTGTTTCCGTTCACGAAACGTAGATATTATATATATATATTATAGGTATAGGTACATGTATATAGCATCGTCCCTTACCGATCTCCCAATATCAATTCAAGCAGTTGAAGTAATGGAATAATGCTCGTTATTGGTTTCAAAGTAAATCATTCAATTGTAACAATTCGATTCGATGAGTCAAATGGGAACCGATCCGTCTTATATACAGATTGATTAATTAATTCTTTTATATCATGTCAAAACGGACAATACAAGCATAGTATAGAAATATTTAAAACGGCAGGGTTTTTCAGTTAGTCACATCGTCAATTGATTTCACGTTATAATTCTCGAGACACGCGAGAGATTACACGTCAAGCCCTGAATTTTCGCATACAATGACAGCAATTAGGAATGTCCAGCTTAAGAAACGCCAGCACGCACCACGTCACACATCTCGCAATTTATCAAGCGACGCGCTCAGATATACACCTAATCGCTATTTATTCTCGTTCCAGTTCTTGTCTCATTCAGAATTTTCACGCGAAATATGGGAATTGCCCGTATTTGCGAAAGAAAAAAAAAAGAAAATATGACGTTTGTTGCCCGGCAATTATTTATTTCGCAAGGCTGCAGCTGCTTTTGTTATATATATATATATATATATATACACGCCAATATATTTCCGATATAATTAATTTACCAGTTTTAGTTCAAGGCCCGCAGGCGGCTAATCAGCGAGTCCTAGTTTACTTCTTTTTTTCTCCTCCTCTTCCTCCGCTGTTCTAGCACTACGATATATTCTTTTAATATCGAGCGCGAAATTGTAAAATCAGAAATTACTCGAAACCATGCACATCACGATGATTCAGCTGTAACGATGATTCGTAAGAGTCACTCAAATTTAATACGTTCCGATAGCGCTATACGATTCCAGTGCAACTAACGTAGAAAAAAAAAGGTATGAATTCGCAAAAGGTAAGGTTTCCGCGATTGCGCGATCGTCTTTCACCCTCGTCAAGTCTTTTCGCGGTGTAATCTATCGCATTCAGCCGGAGCAACGCAGATCTCGAAAGAAAGAATAAAAGTAAAATAATAATTTCACGAGTGTTGAGCATGCCTTGTATTGGAGATCGAGTTGTGGACACCAGTGTGCAGCGCACTCCTCCTCCAAACTCTTGGGTGCGCCGGAGCGTTCTTGTAGATCCTCGGGCAGATACAAGCCGCTCACCCCCGCGTTCACCCCAAACAGCAGCAGCAGCAACAGCGACGGCAGTAATAGCATCAGTGGTAATAACGTCATCGAACGGCATGATCCTTCTCTTATCATAATCTCCGCCGGTTTCTTCTTATATACTCGATCGCGCGCGTGTCTCAGTGCAGTGTCGGCATTTGCAGCCTCCTCGTCATCTTTTCCTCGCGGGTCTTCTACCCTCGATCCTCGTCATCGTCCCCTTCGTCTTTCCCTTTATACACCACACTCACCGGTTTTTTTTTAAATATAAATATTATTATCTATCACGAATGTTGTGCACGCGATTTTATGGTTGCGTTTATATATCACTGGAGAACTTCACGAATTCGATGCAAACTTGTTTGATTTCGTATATTGAATCGGATGACACACTTTTTTTTTGTTAAATAGGCGACACTGTAAACTTTGTATATTTTGTACACACGTACACTGTAGAATAGAACTGAGAATTGTAATAAGCTATGTACACAGCACGTGAGGCAGAGCGAGGCTTGAAATGCGCGCGGATATACGCGTGCGATAGGACGCGGGCGTAGGAGCCAACTGCTGCTGCGAGGCTAGGAAAAAAGCAGCCCGTCCGTGTGAGGCTCTCTCTCTCTCTCCCTCTCTCCCGTCTCTCTCTCTCTCTCTCTCTCTCTCTCTCTCTCTCTCTCTCTCTCTCTCTCTCTTTCACTGCTTCTCGCTCACTGCTTCTCGCTCACTTGCACGCGTGCATAGTGAGCTTGATCCACTACTATATATATATACATATACTGTTATTACTCTTAATCGCTTTTGCGCCTGCTTCCTTCTTTTTAATCGTCGTCTCGCTACGCTATCCTTTCTTTTTCTTTCTTTCTTTCTTCTTTCGTTTCCTTGTTTCTTAATATATATCCGTTTGTTCAAATTGTTCGCGGTTGCGTCCCCCGTTTTTCAAAATGCGCGCTTTTTTTTCGGCTGTCTATATATACTCTAACGCTGGACTTTTTTGCATGAGTTTCCTTGGAATGAAAACGTAAGGATGTAAAGAGGGCTATATATACTATTCTCAATGAGTGGATTTGTGCTTGGATGGCCATCATATAGATTGCTTTGATATTTTGACTTCTTTTTCTTTTATGCAGTAAATATATAGTAAGAGCAGAAGCTTTTTTATCACTTGCGCGATCGCGTGATACATCGGTACACAATTTATTGCGAAAGTCTTAAAATCAGCAATTAACGCAGTATGCATGCGTTTCTCATCCTCATAAAATTTTTCTCATTTCAAAATAAAAATCTAAGACCTCTTTTTCGATTATAAGATTGAACATTTTTAATAAGCAGCCTCCATATCTCGACATATCTTTCTACGTCTTTCTCTCTTCCCAAATTCATGAGCCGCGCGCGGTTACGTATAAAAATATTAATAAGGCCCCACAGTAGTTTCTCGTCTATACAAAAACTAATGTATAAATACGTGAAAATATAAATGTCTTTAAAATCTGGTCTCTTCTCTCCCGCCGTCACGGCTTTTTTTTTCTTCTTTCTCTCACTCCAATGCCGTCTCCCTCGTTCCTCCCTCGCACGTGTTGCTCTCCCTTTCCCTCTCTCTCTCTCTCTCTCTCTCTCTCCCTCTCTCTCTCTCGCTCTCTCGCTCTCTCGCTCTCGTTTGAGCTTCAACTCGACGCGCATGACAGGTGCCCCCATATATGTATTTCTGTTTCACTTCCTCATCATAGCTACTCGGTCCGTGCCATGCACTCTCTCTCTCTCTCTCTCTCTCTCTAAACTACATATATATATATAATACATGTGTGCATGTATACGCAAGCCTTGTTCTGCAGCTCATGTATGTATAACTATTATATATATGCTCTCTCTCGATTCTTTTTGTTTTTGGTGCTGCGCAGGAGAGATCGTATAATGCATCTCGCTCTCTTTGATCTATGGGCTCCGCTTTTATTTTATGAGAGGCCAATTAGATATAATGTAGGCGCGAGTGTCGTTGAACGCGGGTTGATTGGGTTATTGTTTATGTCTGATGATTTGATTGGGACGGCTCGTGTATAATATGTTTTTTTCTTTTTGTTTTGGGCTACGTGTGTGTGTGTGTGTGTGTGTGTGTCGCGACTCTTGAATGAATCGCCGCAGTTTGAATAGTACCGTAAGTGATACGATTGTGGGTTTTGATGATCTGTAGCAGTTTGAAACTATATGATATAATAATCTCGAGTATATATGCATGATTTTTCATAATTCTTGAAGGATTGTGCATATCGTGTCATTTATGTATACATATGCAATAAAAATTAAGCTTGCGCTCGGTCTAAATGGTTTCAATGGAGTACGCAGGGTTATTATATATACGTTGGTAGAAGCGACTGACCGATGGCCAATTGGCAGTTTGACCCGATTTCGTTCACGTGAACCCCCTCCATTCATTTCCATCCATATTCGCGTCTTCGTTCAAACGTATAGAACACGCGTGTATTCGAGCTGTGACTGATATCGTGCACAATAAGAGCGGTACAGTTTTTTTAATTTTTTTTTCTTACTTCAAACGCGCGTGAATCACATATCTATGGTTATAGTTTCGTCGAAAAAATGTCCGAGAGATTCGTCTTACTTTGTTTTCGCGGCCAATCGAGCGTCGCGCGCCACAATATAGATAAAGAACACGGAATTTCCTATATATGGAATATTAAAGAACTAATATATAAGGGAAAGTCCCAAAGGAAGTTAACAATACTTTCGGTACTTTGATCGATTGTCCATATAGAAGATCTTCTCCATAAACTCATTATCGCAACTAAAAAATAAATGTTAATTCGCGAGATGCGCAGCAAATCTATAAGCGTTTAATCGTAAAAAGCTACAACGATACCTTTGAGAACGTTACACTTTAAAGTACCGATTGGAAAATTCAATTGTATAAACGATCATTTATACGGCAGATGTAGGCTATTAAATAAGCCGAGTTCTGCATATATAGGTATACATATATATACAGAACGAAAGTCCGACCGAAAGATAAACGAGCAATGACACATATTATATAGTGGACAAACGACATTTATTGTAATGCAACTGCATAGATCATAATAACGCTCGGTAATAAGTGAACGTTCGAGCAGTGGGAAGTTTTTTTTATTTCGATGTTGAGACTTACCGAATTCGTGGATTTTGTATTTTTTGTCTCTTTGATGGATTAATAATAACGTTTTCACGTATATGAATTTTTCAACTTTTATATATTCAATTTTTATACATTACGAGCTGGTTATAATAAAAAGAGTAATAATAAAGTTCTGTTATTTACTTTAATAAATCTGCTATGAATCAGAAAAAAATGTATCACGCGTTACAAGTCACCGGTATTATTGAAAGAACTGGCTATATTTTGCAGTAGGTCATAATAGTTTACTATTCTTCATAGATGTCAACAACAGAAAAACTGCGACAACTGGACAGCGTAAGTATAACATTTTTTAATCTTACGTCAACTTTTCAAAGAAGCTTATTGCATTTGCAGTTATAGCCATAAAATTTTTATTAATGTAAATGTATATTTAATTTTGGAGAAAAAAAATTGTTGTTTCAACTTTTTTACTTCCATTCGCTGATTTCCGAAAAGGCATATGTAGAATTGTTGGGAGTGTAGAAAATTAGACTTGGCAGGAAGCGATTCGGCATTCACTCTTCACAAAGCAAGCGTTGCAATTTATCAAGAATTTCCGCATTGCAGAAACAAAGAATATTACGCATAAATAGTTATGCGCATAATAATATATAACATAATTCTATATGCAAGAGAATAATATTAGGTATTAACTTGCATTGCAGAACCGCGTGTAACTCGATTACATAAATGGATTATGTTGAAACATGTAAATTAACAAATACATCATATTTCCGTTAATAAAAGTTTGTAAATCATATGGATTCTAGTCAAGCTTAATTTTCTGCGTAATCTGATGAAAAGATCTTGTACATTATTTACAAGATCTAAAAAAAAGTCGTTTATATCCGTGGCCGATATAGCATATGTATCATCCCTCTCACCCATAAGCAAGAGGCACAGAACTAAGCAAGCACCGCTGTACAGTATTATGCATGTACAGGCATCACGAGTCACTGGCCGGTGAAGTGTAATAGTCATTTCCGCGGGAAACTCCTATAACTACCACAGAGTTCATTCTCCGTCTCTTTCTCTCTCTATCTCTCTCTAATGCTATTGAGGTTGAGATTGGAAGTACACACGACGATATCGAAATATAAGCACATATATAATATATCGTTATATTGAGTGCGGGTGTGTGTGTGTGTGTGTGTGTGAGTAGTCGCGTGGCGATGATTGCGGCTTCTTTTGAAGCATTGTTACGTTATGGCGCGTATTTTGTCAAGCCTATTGCACACATCGCTTTTTCTGTTTCCCTGGCTGTCTTCTTCTTTTCTCTTTTGTGTACATATATATATATGAAAAAGCGAAGATTCGCTGCGCAACTCTTTCGTTTCAAGAAAATTGTACGTTTGGGGCTGTGGCGATGGACACATGTTCCGCATGCGACATCGATATTTTTTATTTTTTAACGTTACGGTGGAGTTTGGCCGAGGTTCTCGCAAAGATTTTTTGCGATATTAGGAAAATTTATATTTTAATATTAAACATTTACTTCGAAAAAAATATTCTCTTCAATTGTGTATCTACACATCAAAAAAAGAAAAAATTGATTTTCATGCAAGAAGAAAAAGGGTTCGTGAGGTAAAATCTTTTTCAAACTAAACTCTTGAGATAGAACCATAACAGCATGAAACATTTTAAAAGATTTATATAAATATTTCAAAATATTTCTAAAATCATTATACAACTATAGTTACAATATTAATTCACGATTGTCTGAAAATTTTTTTAAAACATTTTTAAAATATATTACCTTGAATGTTTTGCACAAAATATTTGAAAAATATTTTGTAACATTTATGCAAATATGTATTTAAAATTACATTAGGTATATATTTAAAAAATATATTTTTAAATATTTTTAAATAACCTTTATTTAAAATGAACAAGAAATTAATATTAAAATATTATTTTAAAATATTTTATAATTTTTCAAAAAGGTTCTTATAGTATATTTTACTAATACATTTAAAAATGTTTTAAAAAGGCATTGTTTTTACAACACATCAAAAAATATTTTTAATATCTATTATAATGAAATAATTTTGTAAAATATTTTATACCATTCTAAAAACAATTCTTACGAAATATTTCAATAACACCTAGAAAAACATTTAAGAAATATTATTTTGCAAAATTTCGAAATAATGTAAAATTATTTCTTTAAAATACTTTAATGACGCTTATGAAAACGTTTTAAGGATGCATTTTGAAACATTTTTAAAATCTTTCAGTTAGTACTGCTGAATCTTAATCCTCGTTTCACCGCTGGGTGGCGCGGGGAAATAAAATATTTGGAAAAGATTTCCGAATTATTTCGTAACTCGCATCGACCGAATTTGTTCTCGATTAGTATATAAGAAAAAATAGTATTTGGTACAATATATGAGCGGTTGAATCATTCGATGAACTATTCTTAAAGAGAAAATCTTATTGAGCTTATTGAAGATTATTGTAAGACCATGATTGGCACTTAATCAGTCCCAAAACGTAAATCTAAATGTAATGTGAACAAGGGTTGCTGGAGCAACTGCGGTAATCATTTATCTTTTATAAAAATATTTTTTAAATATTTTAAAAATCTCTTCTGGCAAAACATATTTTCTTGTATTCAACAATTGTTTAAAACAATAAAATACTTTTATAACATTTTGAAATCTTTTTAAATTTGTTTAAAAATCTTGTAACAATATTTTTAAATACTTTTTTTAAATTTTTTATGAAAATATTGTTTGCCTAGGATATACGAACTTCTAAAAATATTTTAAAATAATGATTGCAGAAATAATTCATCTTTTAATAAAATAATTTTAAAATATCTTTATAAACTTTTTGTGCAATTAGGGAACCTTTTCCAAACTGAAATTTGAAATAGAAACATTTTTCAGCGATCTTAAGAAATGCTCTTGGTTAAGTTTCTGTGTAATATTTTAGATCAACACAATTCTCACTTTGCATTCTGCTCATTTGAGAAAGTCGTTTTTAATGACCGAAACTTCAGAATTTTAAAGGAATTTAAGTCTTCATAATAAATGATGATCGCTATAAGATATAAAATTATCTTGTAAATAAAATCGTCTCCAGATTAGTACTACAATCATTCTTACAAATATCATTATTACACCTTATTGTCCTAATAGATATTTCCATATTACTTAAAAAATAAAAACTAGATTACCATCTTGTACAACATATACTACACTATGAAAATGACTGTATCCACTGGAAAAGTATTCAGCGAATGCTGACTTTATTCAATTCACTTTAACGAGAGAAAAGGGTATATAATAAGAGAAAGCATTTTATGAACTGCGCGACAGGACAGTATGTCCGTGTGTGTGTGTGTGTGTGTATCTCGAAATTTATTACGAAGGCGATGCACCCACGATTCGAATCCATTAGGTTAATCAGCATGTCAACGAGGTAAAGGAACGGGAGGCTCCGAGTTAATCGTACAAATAAGACGTCCGTTCGCCTATATCTGCTGACACGGCCCCCAAGTGCCTTCACACTTCTTTCACTGGGAGAGACGCGATGCGGCGGTCTCTGACTCAACTCTTTTTTAAATAGAAACAATTTCTGCGCGTGACTTTATTAAACTTTCATTGACTGTGCGCTGTTTGTTTATTTTGTTGCATTGTGACTTGTTTCGTCGCAGCGGCTTCGCCTTTGTATTCGAGTATATAAATGCGATGGGATGTTTGGAATTGCAAATTTTGTCAGAGGATAAGTATAGTCATCATGTTTTAATAATGGTAAAATGATTATTTTTGTGTGAAACTGTATGAATATCAAGCTCCTTATTTGAAGGGAAATACTAAAAAACGGTCCAGTTCAATTTGACAGTCTAATATTTTAAAATTATTACCTATATGATAGTGGAAACAGATGAATATTGAAAGACACTTAAGTAATTTAGTTTTGTTTTGAGGAAGTTTAGGGATGCAATTAAAATACAGAAATCTGAAATCTGCTATATGTCAAAATTTGGAATTTCATATAAAAGAATAAAATATGTTGAAAATTAACTCTAGTAAGTAGTACCGGCAAATCGCAGCTTATTGTACTAAAATTTACAGAATTATCAAAGTAGGAGTAATTCTGTATAACAAAGAAAGCGCCGACTTTGCGTCGAAGTTCGCGTTAATTGAAAAATTCACTTAATAAAAGGGAAAAACTGGCATTGCTGTAAATTTATACGCCATTAGTCACAAGTTCAGAGTTTCTTTAATCATTATATTGCACCGTTAGTCAAATAAAATGTATGTAATGTATTTTATGATCAACCGCAATATTCTAATATTAAATTAAGATATTATATTATTAATAAAATTCAATATTTTCGTTAAAAATATAGTACCTGCATTTTACCAAAAAAGGTTAAATTCTTTGTTATATTACCGTTTTCACCTGCTTTTATCAGAATTAGGTTAAATGTACTTTGAAAACTTCATTTTTTTACCGGGTTTGTCCGGGATTGGCTCTTCGGACGCACATGATTCACTGCATCAATCCCAGTGCGTGCTTGGCCATTCTATACACCAAGAATATCTATATATACAAATGTAGCTATATAACTTATGCATGTGTGGTGGAGTGGAGTTGCGCTTTTGGAGTAGAGTAGAGCGCGAGAGGGCGAAAGAAAAGTATAGAATTTAAGAAGTCCAAAATGGAGGCAGGAGATAGTAAAAAGGAAAACGAAGGCACGGAAGATAAGAAATCCTATGCCGGCATCCCCGAAGCTGATTTTGTGGTACTTACACCTTCAATTCATCTTTAATTATGCTGAATCTTCGATCTTCATAACCTACAAATTTACTGCAAACGCTAAGCTTAATTTTTGACTTACGCTATTTAAACCACGTTTGATTAATTTTTTGTAGTATTTTTTAACTATGAATGATAGAATTATTCTTATAAAAGGGCTAACAAGTTAAGATCCATTTGAAAATTAAGAGTAGTGTCATAGTAGGATATTTTAAAAACTAGTCTAGTAAAAAGAGTTTGAATTCTTTAAACACAACCTTATATGGTCACAGAAAGATTGTCTCATATTTCTTTTTTTCCGATTCTATTTACTCAATAATGAATAATTGATAATTTTGTTAAGCAAGTCTGAACTGCTTTATATTTTTAGGATGATGTCGATACTTTCATGGCAAAGCCAGAAAATAATGGATCTGTCGATAAAGTACTTAAAAGACTGGACGAAAGTCATAGCAAATACAAATTCATGGAATATAATCTTGTTAGTAAGCGCAGGCGGCTAAAGGAACAAATACCTGACTTGGAAAATTCCCTGGAAATGATTGAAAAACTTCAAGTAGAGAAAACAAACAGTCACGATTTGGAGACTCAATTTGTGCTCTCTGATCAGGTTTATGCTAAGGCGGTTATTGCACCAACAGATAGAGTATGCTTGTGGTTGGGTGCGAATGTAATGTTGGAATATACATTGGATGATGCACAAGAACTCTTATCTAAAAATATTGAAGCAGCTAAGAAAAACTTGGGTTACATCGAACATGACTTGGACTTTGTCAGGGACCAATTTACGACTACCGAAGTAAATATGGCAAGAGTATATAATTGGGATGTTAAAAGAAGGCAAGCTGCAAAATCAACATGAAAACTGAAAGAGTCTATTTTAGTTAATTTGTCACCATTAAATGCTTCAAGTTAAGCTGATGATATCTGTAATTGTTTGCTACTAATGTGAATGAAATGTTGAAAAAGAAAGATAAACAAATGAATTAGTACTGTGACACACTTAGTTAAGGTGAAAAGTTGGTGAAAATCAGTTCTATTTCTGAATATTTAAAATAGTAATGCTATTATTTTTAAATTTATAACAATGTTGGATTTGTTACTCATTCTTTTTGTACATAATAATCAATCAAAAAATCTAAACGTGTTCACAATTGCAAGAGTACCTTAAGAGATGTCTTGTTTTTTAATCAGTGGTAATTAATCTATCTATAAAAAACTAAAAATATTACTCATTTAGTTATGAGTCGATTTAACATACGTCAGTTTCAAAAAAATTATGAATAGTATGTGAAAACTATTCATTTTTCATTAAAGCATTTTTCTTATTTGTAATTTGAAATTTTTGATAGTTGCATTTTGTTTATTGAATACTTGCATTTACTCAAATCATTTATAAAAGTAAGACTTTTTTTACTATATGTGCATGTTTCATAATCATCTGACAGTTATAAATGAAGTTAAATAGTTTATAATTAAGAAAAATGAAATGAATGTATAATACTTTTTCAAATTTCAGCCAGCTTTTTAATCAATTAAGTTTAAAAGCATGAGCATTATAGTGCTAATTTAGTTTATTGAATTAATTGCATATTTTATTCAATAATAATGATTATTGGAGCTATTTGATAAATTTATCAACATTATAGTTTTTACTTATTTTCACTAACATTTACCTTTATAACATAAAAAGAACATTATAACTATGAGAACTTATGTGATCTAATTAATTTATTTTTCCATTTAAAACATCTCAATATGCACAAATCGTCTGTATGAATTTTCAGCCTACACAATTGTACACCGAAGTGTAAATGGATATAGTCATGTTGAAAATGCAATGTGATTTTATAAAAAAACATTTATGAAACAATCATAATGACAAAAAATAAATAACTTGGAATAACAAAAAAGAAATATATAATTACAATTTTTAAGTATAAAGGATGTTTTATTAATTTCCCTTAATACTATTTGCTAAGCAGTCTTTGCAGTGATGTTATATATATATATGATTGATATTGCAGATCATAAATTTTTACATCTTTATATACTCATACATGGTAAAAAAAAAAAACTCATTTATAGATTTAAGTAATTAATTCCTAAATATTCGACCATTTTTTAAAAGATTTGTGCCGTTTTTACCCTAAACAACTTTTCTAATAAGTGTCTTATTAGGTGTTTAATTTATAAGATATTGTAATTAACGTAAACATTAATTTCTTTAAATAATTGAATTATAGGAATAACTGAGTGCTAAGCGCACAGCTAATTACATTGTCATTATATTGTAAGGCACAGAAATCTTTTCAGGGCAGACTTGTCAATTTACTTAAGACGAATCAGGACTAGTAAAAAAATCACATATTGTTTTACAGCTGTCTGCCCGCCAAATGCGCTGCATTTGCTATTTCAATTTTTTCTAGTTTTTCTTCCAAATCAGCAATTTGTGCTTTTGCATCAGCCAAATCTTTCTTCAGCGATTCTGCTTCAGATGAGTCCTCTGATTTATTAGCATCAATGACAGCAAAATGTTTTCGCACATATCTGTAATTTTTAATTTATTAACACTTGTAAGCAAAATGATAATAAATACATGCAATATCTCAACAATAAATATTGTTGTATAAAGTGAATTTAAAAAATATCAAAAATAGAAAAATATTTATGATGATTGGTAAGTAAATAAGAATTAATATAAACTGTATTAAATAAATAAATAGTTTTAGCAATAAATAATCGATTAATGAATATTTAAGAAATCTTAAATCTAATAATTAAAAATTTATAATTTTTGAAATTATTTATTACAAACTGACAAAGATTTTTCTATTGGTCTTACAGTCTAATCAATATTAATGGGCAATCAGATTGCCCTTGTATACAATCACCCCCGCAGAATCTGAAATAAACTTATATATATAAACTTATATAACTTTAATATTTATTACAAAACATACTCTAAAGCATCCTCAGGTCTCTCATGTTCTTGATACAATGATATTAGTATGTTCGTTAAAGCATCCATAACGCCAGAATGTTCAAGGTATTTTCGAAATTCTTCACGCTTGACTTCATTTGGCTAAAAGCAAAAACAAATTTACAAATATTATTTTTTATATTCTCAATAAACACTTTTATTAACAATTAGATCAAAACCAAATTTCAAATTAGCTTAAAATTATATTTTAACAACAATAAAGTTTAGTATCAAATCAATAACAATAAAATGTATATGTATAAAAAAATAAAACCAAAAAATAATAATTATTATTTTATTATTATTAAATTAACTATTTGTAGGTTTTAAAAAAATAGTTTACAAGTATGATAACTTAAAAGGTAAAGATTTACCTTAACCGTTGTACTGATGCTCGACATTTTCATTAATGTTTGTGCCAAACAATTTACAAAATAGCGAAATTCAACTTCTACCTATAACTAAACACAACTCTTTTCACCTTGAAAATAAATCAGGCCACGCGACCGTCGCAGCCTTTCGGTTCAGGTTCAGTCCGAAATGCCAAACTCCTTTGATTTGACGAACCACAGAAAACACAAGAGCGCACGATATAGTCAAAATTCTAGAATTTCTTGATAACCGTTCAAGCAGCACAATATCAACGACCGCAGTCCGCAGATCCTATTCAAAACAACATAAAAACTACCTCATTTTTTCCACGAAGTCACTCGCTTTGTCTTTGGCGCGAAAATACACCTAAGCAGACATGCAAAATTTCTACGTTTAACGTGCTCTTCTTTGTTTATTCTCTATCTAGCAATGCGATTTACAGATGGATGTGGTGCAAATGTGAAGACTCCTATCTTTTAATCTTTATTGAAGATGATTGTCCTAATGATACGTAAGTATTAGGCAAACGAGCTTTGCAAATTATTTGAGGGCGAGATGTTGACACTTGTCATTATAGAAATATTTTAGGTTAGCTCGTGCAGTCGCGAGGATAATTATGTTCGATCTGTTCATGCGCGCGGGCATTTTAAAAGGCACATGTAAAGCCATTAGAATTTTTGCTTCTATAATTTATTTGTAAATATAAAGTTATTAAAAGGAAATCCTATAAATAAAAAGTAATATATTAAATTTTTTTAAACTAAGAGCATATAAATACTGTTGAGTAGTATATTCCTTTTTCATAATTTTGTCTTGTTCCTGCTAAACGTATTATACGATCCTGAAAATTAATTTTTGTGTATCTTATATTAAAATATTACATATTTCAAGTTTTGAAAAATATTAAATAGCATACTTGCTAATATTTTTAATGTTTCATCATTTTTAGGTTAGTTTGATAACAAGGTACTTAGGAGATACAAGTATACTCCCATCAAACAATTAAAATTATTGGAAAAATTTACTTTATTTAATTTAAATTTATTGGCAGCTCAATAAACGAATGTTCTATTTACAGTTTTAAGAAATTATGTTGAACTTCAGACAAGGCTTGATTGTGCGTTTGTCGCTTACAAGTTTGATTGGAATCGTATCATTTATTGGTGATAAAGGTTTGCAAAATGGCAAAAGTGAAATTGTCCGTGCAATCTCTGATAACTTGACTCATGCCACTGTTGGAGGCATTACATGGATTTTGGTGTTAATTCTGTCAAAGAAGTCTGTTATTGAATATATTGGAAACGTAATTGCTTGTTTCTGTATGTCATCATTAATTGATGTCGATCATTTCATTGCAGCAGGTAGTTGGGATATAAATGTAAGCTATTAAATACCTATTTAAATAATACTTTGTCAGCAACACAATCAAAATGTATATTTGTTTTGCAGGATGCCACGCAGTTAAATCATAGACCTTTTTTGCACTGTACAACAATACCGATAACAATGTGGATCATAATGAGTTTCATTTCAAAGATAGCAAATGTTCCAATTTTAATAACTTATGCATGGATGATCTTAGCAAGTTTTATAAGTCATCATGTGCGTGATGGAAATAGAAGAGGCTTGTGGTTTTGGCCATTTGGTTCGACACAACCTATTCCTTATTATTTATATTTAATTATCTGTATGGTTTTACCATATTTTATACAATGGATAATGGATTGGCAATTGACAAAGGATTCTGAAAATTTATCACTTATCAATATTGTCTAGTTGGAGTCAAAGGGTGTACATATTAATGTTTCATCAACACTGTTACAAATGAAATGTGCCTTTACACAATTATTTATAAGACTTTATATATATAAAAAAATAGTAAGAAGCTATTTTTTGACTGGTAATTAACTTTTAAGCATATAACTAAAAATAATATTCTAGTCTATACATATAGTATTTAGATTTGACATTTTGCATGATAAAAATTTTATTCTACGTTGAATAGATTATAGTTATAAATTTAGAAAATTTTTAATGATTCATTCTTTTTTAATTGATTTAATGATCTATTCGTTTTTATAAGATTTTGTAACTACATTTGATGTTAAGTAATAAATTAATTTTGAAATAATAAAATGATTGATCCTCTCTATTATTATATATTGAGCAGTTATGAGCATCAAATGCATATATACATATATTATTTCTAATGGAATTTAAATTACTAAAAAAGAATTAATATATAGTAACAGTAGAGTATGTCAACACATTTATTTTCAATTGAAAAAAGAATTTTTAATTAATTTTTAATGAAGATTTTTTTTATTATTAAACATCAGAGGAGGTACTTTGGTTTTATTGATTTTTTTTTTTTTTTTTCAATCAAGAAATAATTCAGGTGGTACAGTCAAGAGAGATGTAGTGGCAATTCGTCGGTAGCGTTCGTCGATTAATCACCAGCATAAGGTAAACTTTACGATATTGCATGCAGGACTTGCCTCTTTCCGCTGCAGAACAGGGTGTGCGAGAGGCCAATTCTTCATCTACCTGCATCAAACTGCGATGAGCGTCTCATCCCCTCTTTCCTTCGCATAAACACTTATGTATTATACACGTCTATTGCGGATGGATATTTTTAAACTTTTAAAAATTTAAATTCTTAAATTTTAACTCTTTTTTCTTTCTTATCTTTACTTAGCTCTTTTCGAATGAGAAAGAGTTTAATTGAAAAAAATTTGACCATACGAGGAAAAATGTATTAAAAAGGTGGGATTGATTAGTACCCAAAATATGGGAATAGAAACAGACAGATATAGAAAGTCAGTGATTTTTTTTTAAGTTTTTTCAAATTTTCCCTTTAAGTGATATAAGAGACTCGAATATTTTGTTAAATTAACGTTAATAAAATCCTGGTGGATTTGTCGCGCCAAAGAAATCGGTTACTTGGAAAATTCCCAAGTCTAGAAGCACTGCCCTACACTGAGCACTAACTAGGTACAGTCTAGTGACGTTAGAATGTTTTTTCATCTCATATGTGATTTATGGTTTATTATTAGTTTTTTAGTTATTTGTTATGTTAAGTTTTATCGAATAAAGGAGCCGGGGGGTAAAGCGGAGGGCTCACAACCAATGATGCTTCCCTTAAGGCACATCGTGCCACCCACCCTGCAGGCTTAATAAGGCAAAATGGGCCGTCGTGTGAGCGAGGTATGCGCCGCCCAGCCAAGGAGCACCGGGATTGGGACCGTGTCTCCGGATGGTCTAGAGACTGTAAAGCCTATCCTATCAGCCGCCTGTTTAACTACGGGCTTGGGGTTGACAGGAGCCCGTGGGAACCAGTCCCTCCTGCACTCAGGGAGGTCGTGGGTCCATTGAGTGGGCCCCTTCGAGAGATAGCTTCTGCATAAACTGTCATTACCTCTTGTGTTAGCAACGCTTATAGGACTTCGCACAAGAAGGTCAAAGACATGAATGATTTCCAAATGCCCGAAATGCGCGACGTCGTGAGGAAGGGTTTGCATCGTCTGAGGACGGTGACGGAGACGGATTGGATCGCTATGACCGAGGCGGAGGATGTTCTGGTGGACTCCATTGTGCGGCTATGTCCCAATGCCACCACAACATACGCTGCCTTGGCCAAGATAGACAGTTATAATACCATCCCTCTACCCCGAGAGAGCATATCACACCCGATCTGCCATTATTCGTGTTACATCATGGCTCTTGTCCCGGGAGAGGAAGTTGTCGGAACTTCACCAGTCTGCCAGTTGAGGCAGTTGGTTAGCAATTGGCTCCAGTCCGCTATTCTCGCCCAGCGGAATACTGGCGGCAGGGTACTGGGCTATGACACATTAAATTGGTCCGTTGCGCCAGCTGAGATCCGCGCGCCAGCTTCACCCCATGCCCAATCCTCGCCTGATGGTCGTGTCCAGCTCGATCCGCGACGACCTAGTACGGTTGGAGGGATCTATCCATCTCTGGACAGGTGCCGTGCTAATATCCGCGATAGGCGGCAACCTATTAGGTTCGGAGACCATTCGGTGACGACGCCGAATGTGTTACCGGAAGTGGTGGCTGTAACACCCCTCACATCTACCAAATTTGACATCGGTATGGCAGGTCTGTGCTACGAAATCGCCCGAGGTACGCCCAACGCTATCAGTTGGGTGACCACAGAAAACACATGGAGAGTCAATTCCTGCGTCTCCGGATCCGCATACCGCGATAGAATTAAAACTCAGACGGTGGCGGCAGATGTGAGCCACATGCGGCTGATAGATGCGGATGAGAACATTCATGTGAGTTGTATCAAATGGAGAGAAGCTGTTATTATTAATGACCATATCAACCATGCGTCCTTGGTCCCAGACCCACTGAACCAGGCAAGTTATTTTCGGTGTCACGAAGTTAACGCTTGCATCGCAGAAAATGACCTGTGTAAGTTTCCGACTCAAAGGGTGTACAACAACATGGGCCTATATGCCAAATTGGCGTATAATGTATTGATGTCTTGCATCCAGCAAGACAGTCAGTATGCGTTAGCTGATCTGCCCGTTGCCTACGCCGATCCTCCCGATCGTGTTAACTTAGCAGTGTCTGAACAGGTAACTGCCTCGGCCCAGCGAATATCGCGCGCCTCGGACAATGGTGAGTTTATATTCGTGGAGCACACGGACTTCATTCGTGGCGAGGAAGCCTTTATATATCAGTTGGCCTCCACCACTCGAATGTACGCCGCCGCCCTTGGGAATTGGACACCAGCGGGATCTGGATGGGCGTGGCCCAGTGTGCCTGTACTCATTGTTTACGATGATCCAAAGCAGGTGTTATTGCCGCCAGAGCCAGTGCCGGCGCGGCTTAATCAATCTCAACTTCGCATTTGGCTTTTCAAGCTCGCTTGGAGACGGGGGGAGACGTATGCTGCGCATGCCGGTTGGTATGCGGCCTGTCACATAGTCGGTGGCGAGTGGGTCCAATATACCTATCCGGCTGCTGATGAGGTGGTGTCGGAGGGCGATCGTAAGGCCATTCCTGCTCGGCCCAGGCGCGTATTGAACGTGCCAACCACCACCTTCCAAGAGGGTAATGGTTCTCATGAACTGCCAAGACCTAGGGACTACGGCTCCTATGCTAGGTATAAGCCTGCATACGAGGTACCACCTTTATCATGGCCCATCTCGTCGGACCTGTCAGACATACAGCAAGCGGATGCACTTATAACGAGCAGAGGCACCTTGCTCATGGCAGCCCTGACACAAGTGGCCTGTACCACTGTGTGGTACTCCTACTCAGTCACCGCCACCATGCAGCAGGATGCTGTCATGGGGAATTACCCATTGCCGAGATTCGATTACTTCTGCAGAACCACAAGGTTCATCCATTTTAACTCAGCCACTCAGACCCCACCAATTATATTTACTAAGGCTAACCAATTATGCCATGAGATCTATGGCGCGACACATTCGTCCAGTGCCTTTGGCACGCGGGATTGGGGTTCGTCATCGCCTACAATTCCGCAAGGTTATGAGTCTGATACCGCTGGGTTGCGGTGGCTACTTGACTCTAACCGAACCTACCAGCCCATCCAATGTTTGGCCATAACGGTATATCTGCAGGCGATACCAGCTGAGTGGGGCCTGACTGGCGTGCAGCCCAGCTACAACTTCTCCTCTGAGGTAATTATTTCCGGCCCCGTTGAATGCCAAGGCTGGGAATCGCACCGCGGGGACAGGATGTATGATGAGCGCGTGAAGATGGGTACGCCATACGCGTACGTCCCTTATGGAATGATAGCCTTGAACGTCATCACGCAGCAGTTCGGGTTGATGGAAGCCCCACCAATTGACATGCAGTTGTTCGAAGCTAGTGGACGTGACACACCATACCTAGCGAACCGTATTCCTATTCCGGTTGATGAACAGCCGGATTACAATATTGTGTTGCACTGGTTCAATCCATGCCGATTTGTCACTTACAGCTGGTTTGGGCACCATGTCCGTGCTATCGCCATCCATGGTTCCAAGGTCGAAGGAATCATGCATCTGCTGAGTCACTCAGGATCAGTGATGTCACCCATGTCTGGCGTGTCATTACATAGACAATACCGGCCAGTGCAGACTACCTCGTTTCCTTTTCTCGCGGGACTTACCCCGCGTTTACCCCGGGAGGCTGCGATGAGAGGCAGCGACTGATCCAGCGTTGCTAAAAGCCGTAACATGCAAACACGAGGCGCGGTTTCAAACGATCAAGATGGAGATGTGATCCTACGGGCCCGCACACCCATTAAAGGCTCATTTACCGTAACATAATTTGTTTCGGAACGATTCAATTTAAAAAAGTTTAGAAATTTAATTTTACGTTTAGTTTATAATACTTTATAAGGCTCTTAATAACTGTTTACTAATGATTCATACCATCAAAGTTATACATGATACTATCTAAATGATTTATTTATACAATGCTGATTTTTCATATAAAAATTTAAATAGAATTAATTAATATTATTAAAGTGTACGAAGATTGATTTCTTAATAAGGCGTTCTAACAAACAGATTTATGCAGCTAATGTTTCTTCAAATGCACTTTAAACAAAAAGACAAAAGTGTTTGCCAAGCAGTAAAAATTCATTTGCGGCCTTTTATACGCTGTTTGAAGTAGGCCGTCACCGTTACGCTCGAACGATCACGCACCATTGTGTAACATCGAACTTAATTTAGCGGATTTGGTTTTTTTTTAATTACTTATTACAATTTTATTTTATTGTTGTTTAACGAATTTTCATTTCTATCGGGCGAATAAAAATCGATTCATTAATCTATTGATACTAAATACCTAAATTATATCGTATTGCGAATTTGTTGAAGCAACATTCGAATGTTATGGTACAGGCAGACTATCATATATTCAAATATTATTGTATTTAATTAAACGAGCTATAATTTCATTTAATTGACTTATCCATAATTCGCATTAAATGATAATTATTGAAAAAGAAAAGGCACAATCGAAACTTTTCATGATTTCTAAATTTATTTTATAATACAAAGTAATATTTATATATTATGGGATGCCAATCGCAGAAGACTCTCAATCGTATAGATATGTGAACTACAGATAATGTATTCGCGCAGCTGTTCTTACGCTGTGTTTACAGGTAATTTTTAACTACATTATACATATACCTATAAACGATCACTCAAAAGTTTGAACTCGCGCTCCAGAATTTACACGAAAAGCCATGTGACAGACGTGCACTTACATACGCATATGTGTGCCCGACATTTGATCGCTTCACTCGTTCGCTAGCGCTAATATAAGTTATTTAAAAAGTTCTTCTCGAGTGCGTTTATCGAGGATATGTACATTGTGCGTTAACCGAATGTCATGTCATAATGAGTTGTATTTTCCATTTTCCAAATATGCGAAATACATCTGTAATTGCTATATATAATTGTAAAATATTATAGCGATGATGTTCGTGTTGCTATAATGATTCGCAATTCATATTCTTACTTGTATTTTATGTAAAATTTAATATGTTTGGAATAAAATCTCTTGGCTCTACGAATTTATGACTACAATATAAATTAAGTAAGTATAAAAACGACATGTAGTTTTTTTAAGTTGAATATGAAATAAAGTGAGGAAGGAATCTGCTTGTTTGTGAAACTAAAAAATGCAGTATGATTCAATTTATAAATATTTAACTGAACAAATATAGCTGATGATCAATTTCTCTTGTCTTGACTGCTACTTTTTATTTGTCTTTTTTATCAGTTGCTTTATATTCATTTCTTTAATTTACGTTTCATTTACTTTATAAAGTATTATATTATTTTGTACGCATAATTTATTAAATTTTCAGTTTTACTGCGCAAATATGTTAACGATATTGATCACAAAAAAATGGCACATTATATTGCACTTTTTCACGTCATCGATTTATCGACATGAAAATAAAATCATAATAAAACTATAATTTATTGAAATCTATATACGATGAGAACATGAATTTTTTGTTTTTTGTTTTTGTGCGAATCATCGTGGGTCAAAATATTATTTTAACTCTTTTATCGAACAAATGTTATTTTTAATGTTCTGAAATTGTTTATGTATATGTTTTACGCAAAGGAAATTTTTGGTGAGTCTCTTTTCCAATTAAAAATTAAGTCATTTATTCTGGTATTTAAATCAAGTTGATTTTTCTCCGCTCAATTTTATCTTGTCTGAAACAATATAATTTGCGCAGTTCGTGCAATGAGGTAAAAAGATCAAGAACTTGCACTTTCTTTTGTACTTCAATTAAGTATGTAGGCCAACAAAAACTAATATAAATTTCGTTATTTTTAAGACTATAAATTAGGGTCAAAAACTTCTCAAAACTCATCTTCATTATACTACAACCTGAAATTTGCCATTCACGACAAAAAATTCATCTTAAATTTTGCATAGTAATTAGGAATTGATTTGCAATTGCGGTATAAATCACGCGATGAATACTCAATTCGACTATCTACATAAAAAAAAATCGAATACCTCAAATCACCGATGCTCCACATAAACATAATTATCTTAGAGATAACAAAAAGAAAACGACGAGGCTTTCATTAGTCAGCGGTAGCCAGATATCAAAAAGGTGTACTTATTCCGGAGTAGGAAGAGCGCGCGAAAGAGAGGGAAAGCGATAGAGAGAGGAGAGGAGAGTTTATCGGTATAGAACCGCGGCGAGCGTATAATATATAGGTATCCCCGTCTGTTGGCTTTTGCTTAGCTGGCACACCTTGCCGCTAAACAACTTTAGTGCTCTTTTGGCGTTCGTTGCCGCGCATGTGTCGCCGCTCTATCCTCTTGTAGTACACTAGTGAGATTCACGCGCAGATTATCGTCGTTCCCTTTGTTTTATGGTGATTACCTGACACGTTTTTTTTTTGTTCTTTCGCGTCGTGGGAAAATGATTAATTTTTCTTTTATGGGGATAGTTTTGTCACTGCTGGCTGCTGATCGTTCGTGCATTGTAGTTTAGTGAAAAGTTTTCGCGGCGATTCGCTTTAGAGTGGAAATTTTTTTTGTGGTGATGTGCTAGTGAACGATTCGATAAGTTTTGTTGGCTGTGAATCGTTACTTTTTTTTTCTTTTTTCGCTTAGCTAAATTTTTGTTGTTTTTGCGACAAGTATTTGTAATTTATCACAAATTACTCATTCGTTGTAACTATATAATTATTAATAAAATACATTGATTGTATTTTATGAATATTTATAGTTAAACTGAACCGTTTAACTGTTAGCAGCATTCGGTAATACTGTAAAATTTTTTTACTTTATACATCACATTTTAATTTTAATTTTAAAAGAATAAAATAGGCCTCGTGCCCGATGCCGAGTTTATTATCTTTGCGCTATCGTTAAAAAGGCTTTTTACACCGAGGTCTTACCTGTTAGCCTTGCTATATACCTGCCTCGCGTATAGTTTGCACAATGATAACGAGATTAGTTAGTATCAACACGTATCAATTTTAGTGAATTTATTGGATTTCAAAAAAGAATTTTTACGAGAACTTTCGTTCGTCACTTTTCCATTATTCAAAAGAAAGTGTAAATTGTGCGTGAGTAATTAGTCTCGCCATTGCGTAATACATATTTTTATCAATTAATATTATATAAGAGATTTTTCAGGGATGCCATTTCTTTGCACTAATGGAAATTGAAATAGAAAATGAAGTCATTCTATCGTTATGTTTGCTCTGTAAAAAACTAATATCGATTTTTATTATTTTATAGCCATTGTAGGTAAAGTGTTAGATACTAATTTTGTTACGTCTCAAGACTTCTTGAAACAACGGAAGATGTCAACGGTTTAAAAACTAAGTTAGTATCAGTCGCAACATCGCAGAAGATATTATAATGAATGATGGAAAATATTGTTATAAAAAAAGTCCAATACGGTTGTTTGTGCTTTTTTTTCTGTTAAATACTTAATGTGCATTTTGAAAAATCGAAAAGGCTGCATAACATCACAATCATATTATCATAGTAAAACCAAAGTTTATCCGAAAAATCTTTAATAAGTATCATCCGCATGATTTGAATCTATCATATAACAATACGCGCAAATTACAGTCTCGCATCGATGCAATCCTTCTTCCTTACCCAAATCACCCAAAGATGAGAGGAGAGCTCGGGATCGTCAACTTGACGGACGAATCGAAATAACATGCGGTGCAGGTGCATCGCGAGGAACGACAAGACGCCGAGGCGATCATCGCGGAAAAAAGCAGTTCCCGCTACGATATCGTAAACAAACTCCGAGACCGAGACGAAAGAATTTCTTTCCGTACATTTAATATACTTAAACACACGTCTCCAACGTGAAACAGTTCGCGATGGTGAGTATATATATATATATAATACACGATATACATATGCGATACTGTGTGTAAACCGTGACGTCGAAGAGCCACTTTTATTATCCTACCGATGTTTACCATCGAGTGGCTGGTACTGTCTTATTGTCCGATCGCGGCTTCTGCCACAGTCTACGTTAAATCAAGTGCGTTCGATACTGCGGTCGCGGAGTGAAAGCCTCGCTAACGAGGTGTTGCTCGACGTACTGGCAGTCCTTTTTTTTCCCTTTTTTCCCTTTTCTCTTGCTTCCACTCTTTTGGTCGTCTGAGATATTAGATTCGATGCGCTGACTGTCTTTTTTTTATAATTCAAAGGCGTGAAATCATGTTTTTCGATGGTTCGGTGAATTAAGAAGATTTATTGCCTGTCCTCGGCGGTTTGAGTCTAGATTAAAGGTGACCCAATGATTGTCAGGCGACGAAATGTATTAAGGATGGGGAAACAGAAAAATACACTTATAGTGTTTTGCAAGATGATTACGGAGATAATTCGTTTATCTAAAGTCCCCAAGGTATGTTTTTAGCATACTTAAATACATCAATATAATGTTAAGGAGATATATATATATATATATATATATAT
>UELV01135333.1:0-24732 GCA_900490015.1 Megastigmus stigmatizans | reverse complement strand
GTTATGTTGACAGATGTTCAAGCTTACTGTATCAAATTTTTGACCTGCCTATTTCAACCGGCACTTACCGCTGCAGCCATCTATCGAAAAACGGCGGAAGCAAAGTTGTACACCTAATAAAAATATTACATTTACGTAATTTACCGATAATTCCAGGGCTAAGCGTGCTTCATTTATGATCATTCTATCATTTACTAAAATTTCAAGTCAATTGGTTAATTTGTTAAAGAGAAAAGTTTAAAAAATAGTTGTCCCCAATTCTAATCGTAATAAAGATAGTTTATAAATTTCTTTCTCACTAAAAGAACAATAATACGCTCTAAAACTTTGATAGTGTCCCGCCTAAAGCATGCGATCAAAGTTATAGAGCGCATTAATGTCTTTTTAATAAAAAAAATTACAAATGATTTTCATTATAATTAGAATTGGGGCTAACATTTTTTTGCAGAAAATGCCGTATTATTTGCTGAGAAACAAAAAATCATGCTTCAGCATTGGCGATTTATTTATTATATTATTCTTTATTATTATATTAGAGTTTATGAGTTTAGATTTGCTGGGTCGATAATAATTTGTGGATTAAATGCTCTTTATTCCACTATTTTATAGAAATTTATTTTTTTCAGATGATAGTGATCAACTTGATATTGATGTATCTAGCATGCAAGACGATCTATCGTTTACTGATTCAGAACAGGAGAAAAAATCGAGGGCTAGTAGTTCATCGAGTGTCGATGTAGAGAGCAGAAAACGTTCTGTCAGTAGTCGTAAATTAAAGGAAGAAGATTACGATGAACTTTCGGACGATGCAGAGACCGAATTGAAAGTTTTTGAACTTTTCACTCAATCATTCGCACATTCCCATTCACCTTCTAACATCAGATAATTATTATAAATTATAGATAAATTATTGTATCTTCAATTTTTTTTGCAATCAAATTAGTACATTACATAACAAGGGACGAAACTCGATAGTTCGGCCCAACGGAGAGGTTGCCCACTGAGGCGGAGCCGAATTAATACGATTTAAGTAGAAATTTTTTGAAAATGTTACAAGTTAATTTAAATCATTTGACACAATTCAAATGTAATATTTTCAAAGAATTTTTACTTGAAAAGGTAGTGTACTGAATACCGCTATCTTACAGTTGGAAGAAAAATGGACTTTTATACGAGTTGTCCTCTTTTCCAACCGCATCTATAGAGACCTAAAGTTGTTTCGTATTCAAATCGGATTCTGTGTTGTCCCCTTTTTTAATCAGATTTTGAGTTGTCTCTTTTCTATTAGGAAATGACGATTTATTATTTTTTCTTATAAATAAAAAAATCCTGCCCTTATAGTGTAATCTATTTATCAAAAGAATTTTTTATACTCTTTTTAACATACTTTTTATAGTAATAATGATAGAGAAATGGAAACTACACATAAAGATCCTCTTAATAAATACATACTTACATGAGGAAAACAAAACAAAAACCGGAAGAGAACAAAAAAATCAATTTATCAAGCTAGAACTTTTTGAATCAAAATAGGGATCCACTAAAAATTTTGTTGGTGGGAGTGTAAATATTTTTTATAGGATGTTAAATTTTTCACTTGCTCCCTTGATGAGAAGTTTTTATTCATGTGGTATTCGAATTATTGAATGATCACTTCATTTACATCATTTTTTTTTCAGATTGAAACAATGGTTTCTTAATATTGCTTGTACAATTATTATTGTTACAGTATAAAAAATTTATAAAATTAAAATTTTTCTATTATTAAAACTGTTTAGATTAGTTAAAATTTATTTATTTTCTAATCGTCTAGTTGGCAGAGACAGGCCACACCTCTATTGATCCAGTGCTCCTGTTTTTTCGAAGTAGGAAGTAAAATCAGCATAACGAAATTTGAGGAATGACCGGTGGTTGCAAGGATACCACGTCTTTCACTGGTCTTGTACAGAGGTGAAAAATAGATATGCTTGAAAACAAAGTCTGCTTTGATTCCTGGTTTGAGCCAAATAATGGGCACAGTATCGAACATGATTTTTGGCAAAGCTTCGTCCAGTTCCATTTTTTCCCTATTCCAACTTGCACCTTGCAAAAATAATCCTGATACATAGACGCCGTATTCTGGATCTTTTTCAACTTCTTCCTCAGTCTCATATCTAGTTAAAATGAATGCATTTTGATTAAAATACTTTTGTAATAAAAAAAAAAGAAAAAAGAAAATACTTAATTATATTGTTGTTTTCAAAATGATAAAAACCAACCGTGTAATCTCGAATTCAAAGTCTAAATGGTCTATGGGTATGGTATGTTTGCGTGCGTAATTCTGCAGGACTCCAGTAAGAAAAGACTGTGTGAAAAAGAAACCCGATAACCAGAAAACTGATGGCGTGTTGTGGTCCACCCAGTCTTGAAGAAATTTTATTCTGCGTAGCAGATCATTTATGTAACTGCTGAGAGGTTTTAGGGTTGGATAAGACTTTTTCTCCCAAGCCCCAGGTACTCGTCCGATGCACATGCTTCTAAATACCTCTTCCAAACTGGCCGACATAACGATAGTCCCTTTTACCGCTTTCTTCAAGTTCTTCAAGCTACTTTTTATCACTTCAGTTAATCTGTTGAATCTAATGACCTCTTGTCTCAATACAGTGTTCATACAATTGTCATACACAACAGGGTATAGATTGTCAATGTAATCACTGTCGAACTGCGGTGGCATTTTGTCCAGTATCTCACTTGCTAATTCGAACACCATAGCTTCATTGCCCTTGTCAGACTCAGCTTCGCCACCTAAAATAACATTTTATCATGCAGTATAATATTTAAAAACAAATAATTTATATGAGTAATGTGGACCGTATTATTCAATTTACCCAATTGTGATTGAGTTAACAAAGCGCCAGAAAGCAATTGCATGGACTCGCGATTATCTTTGGTGATGTCTGCATTCTGATGTAGACCAAAAACTTCAGGAAGCTGACTAATAGGTAGAGAGCGAATATACGCAAGACTTCCCTGGTGATCGGTATTTTCGGGTAGATGATAAATTCCGCTCGGAGAAAAAGAATAATTCGGGTTACCAAGAAGCTGGGGATTTACGTATTTTAGTAGCAAAGAATTTAAGAGTCTTCTATCTTTGTCGTCAGTTACACGACCACCATAGTTGCATTCCCCTATCAAGTACAGCAATGCTTCGAACGGTACTTGATCGTAATCGTTCAGAAACATTTGTAACTGCATAAGACTGATGCGAAGATCCGATTCATTGAATTCATAAGGAATATTCCATCCAATCGGTCCAAAGGTTCTTCTTTCCTGGACTACAGCGTGAAAGAAGCAGAGTGAAAAGAGCAAAGCACGCCATTCCATCAGCTTCCGACATCCCTGCGAATTAAATTTACCTCAATTAAAAAAAAATAATGGAAAATTGTGCATTTCTTTGCTATTAAATTCTAGTTCAAATATTTACGTTGAAAAATTCTGGAGTGGAAATGGGATCGCTAAGATAACTGCGCGCCAAGTTACTGCGCAAACCCTTTGGTGGCTCATTGGTCATCTTGACGGCATTTTGCAGAATCGAAACTGGAAACGCCGTTGAAGGATAACTCGTTAGCCAGAGCCGAAATTTAATATGAGTGTTTTCTGGGACGATGACTTCATCGCAAATTCGATTGAGCTCGCGCATCCAAGATTCAGCTAAATGACAGTTTTGAAGTACTAGCCATTCTCCGGTTTCTAGACCTTTGTTTATGGCATCGGAGGCAATTGGTCCTTGGCCTTGACCCAATGATATCGTTCTCAGATTTTTCGCCGAAATGCCAAGATCACCAGCAAACTTGATTAAACCGGCCATTGGATCAGACCCTTGAATTCGAAAAGAATTATTGAAAAATCAAGTTAAATCATTAATAACAGGAAAAGAGTATTGAATCACCTGGAGACAATATGAAAACTAAAGGCGTAACATTGCTAGAATCGTTGTATGAATCTTGCAAGTCAAAAGGTGGCGGTTCCACGAATTTTTGCCCCATCCTAGAGATGACGTAATTGCGAATAGCTGGCACGAGTTTATCAGGCCTTATGCATCGGATGATTACTAATCTCCTCAAACTACTTTCTTCTTCCTGTTCAAACGGACTAGGCAGCGTATGGTCTTGTGGATTTGGTAGGTCGTAGAATATTTTCCAGTCTTCTATGTTCTCGACAAAAGACTCCATCAATTTTTCTAGACCAGTCAAGGCACTTGCACGAGTGATTTCAGACCAAGATTTATCTAATAACCAGCTTGAATCTGGATTCGGATATGGATTATCAAGGGCGACACCGCCGGTCAACAGAAATATCCACAGATCTTCCTCGAGTAGTGAATTTCCTAATTTTAGTAGAAAATAATAAAGTAATTGAGAAACCTGAATGCGTTAAGATTATAAAAATGGACTTTACAAATAATACCTTTTAAAATACCGACACAGAGAATCAAGGAGAAAATAAGTTTATCCTTTTCAAACAGAGACCGACAAACGTTTCTATACATGGTTGCAGTAAACAGCGTATTTAGACCTTCTATGCGACCCTCTAAATCGCGAGCAGTCTTGCTCTTCTTCGCTTCTTTGTCTTCGATGGTCATTGTAAAAAGTCGTACGAACCAAGGCAAAGAGTATTGATACATAGGATCTAAGTTGGCTAGCTCGGAAATACAAAAGAAGAGAGTGGAAGCATGATGTGAGACGGGTTTGTAACCATCTCTAGCATTGTCAATCTCTTGTGTAGTTTCTGCAGCGATCTCCTGCTTCGCTCTAATGTCTTCGGAAAGGACCTTCGACGATGAAAGAATCTTGATGGCAGTTTCATCTTCAAGAATGTTACCTTCGGAACTTGACAGCACTTCGAGAATTTTATCCTCGAGCTCTTTGAGTATTCGTTTGTTATTGGCACTCTCGACGATCAGCTGGTTCTTTTTCTCTTCTAGCACAGGGAGTTCCTTGGCGACGACGATTCCCAAAAGCTGATCTTGTAAGCCTTGTGGGGTTATTGTGAAATTCAGTAAACTCACTTTAACAGCCAATTCTGGAAGATAATGTGGATTCCGTAATCTTGTTGTAATATACAGACGGAAATCAAAATTATATTCCAGAACATTTTCTGCAAATCTTATGTGCCAAATTCCACGCTGTTGAAACAGGTTTTTGATCAGAACAGGTTCTAAAATGGCATCGACCTCCTCCAAAATATTTTCCAGCAACACTGGTAAACCTAGCTGTATGGCTGTCTCAATGACTCTCGTATAATTGTGATCAGATAACTTGATTACTGACAAATTATTGTCCCTTTCCAAGTTCTTTATCCATTTATTTGCTTGAACTTGAGGATCGATCATCAATGGCCAGCGATCCGCAGCTTTAACTATGATACCATTTTCTACTGAAAACTTATCAGCCGGAAGCCCATGAATCAACCAAGATCGTACTTTAACAGATAAGTAATAAATTAAAAAAGTTAAATAGTGGAAAGACAAAAATGTAACTATAAATTGATACTATCTAGGTACCTTGAACAGGATCGCCTAGAGTGTCAACGAGACTGAACGGTGGTGGACTGCAAGGTATCTCGACTTCTTCACAAGCTTTATGCCACTCTTGAACCAATGAGTCCCGATATACTACAGTAAAAGCTCCAAGGTAAGCGACAACTCCTGAAGCGAGAAGAATGTCACCGATGACGTTTCCCAAACTGGCACCCAGGGTCGCTGCAGTTTCGCTCCAGCGAGTTTTCTCACCACCGAGGCCACCTAAAAGCTTCTCAGCCCTTTCAAGCTTCTGCACGCACAGCTCGATCTGATCTTCCAAATTTTTCTTCTCGCGCATACACTCAGCAAACTCGTCGTTTAACTGTTGCAGCTTGTCAGCAACTTCCTAATCAAACAAATTTTAGACATTATTACGACTGTATCTATTTAAGGAATTGTAAAAAATTAAAGTATTTTTACTGACTTGCAGAAGTGCACGTTTGGAGTTTAGGGTTTCCATTTGTGCACCCAGTTCCGCCTCAGCTTCAGCGAGCATAGCTTTTTTCGGAGCAACGACTTTGATGACTCTATCGTAAACTTCCATCGCCCTTACCCACTTGCATAAACCTTCGCAAGCAGTCGAGACTTTTTTTACAACTTCTGGCTGAAAACCGCGATCGTTCAAGAACTTATCTCTGATCTTCTTCATGTGGGCTGGATGAATGCTATCCTTGTCGAAGGTCTTCAAGTTTTCGAGAAATTTGATATCGGCTAGAAGTCTGACAGACGGTGGCCAATAATCTTCCACCATACCTCCAGTGGTCGGGTCTGGTACTCGGTCCGGCTTTACACCTATTACAAAAATTGAATCTATATTTAGTAGCTTGATTACACTGTACAAATTGTTCAATTAATAAGTTTTAGTTTCGTCTTTGAAAGCTTTGTAAGATTGCAATCATACTTCAGAGGCTTTAATTAAAATTTATCACTCAAACTATATTGTGTAAAAAACCATTAACTTGTAACTAATTTATTATAACAAGGTTTGGATTGTTTGGTTATCTACCCTTGATAACGCAGACAGATTCCAGAACGAGGCGCACTCCTGCGGGCGGATTTTTCATGGACTTAACGATAGTGATGTCGGCAGGCTTGAGAGTATCCAGTGCGGCAAGAGCAGCCTCTAATGCAGGAGTAGCTTCAGCCAAATCGCTTTCACAATCATCCTTGATAGCCTGAGCGGCCGCTGCGGCTTCGTTTGCTAACGCTTCGTCGGCTGCAACAACTTCCTTCTTTGCCTCCACGTTGACCGTGTCCTGCTCGATTTTTATCATGAGTTTGTCGCTGAGCGCCGATTGGGCCACCAATTTCGGCTGGAGCGCTTGCAACACCTCCTGCATTACCGCGACCTGTCCAGCGGCGAAATCAAGCTTTTCCAAACCAACCTCATAACGCATCTGTTGTTTCGTAATATCGTCGACCTTTTTAAAATAAACATTGCATAAATAAATTGATTCGATCACTTCTATCGTTGACGATAAATTAATAGGGGATCAGTAACCTTTTGGCCGTGAAACTTTTGCAGACACTTGATAAGCTCGAGGTAACTCGTAGGAGTAACGTAGTTTCGCCTGTGTTGAGCATTCCAATACTCCTCACTCGCTTGGACTACATTCAGATGAAAACGTTGACAGAGGCTGACGCACTTAAGCTTGCTAGAATCATCTATTTCCAGATTATCCAGGAAATACTTAGCAACTCTCTCAAGAGCTTCCGCCGGCCAAGAAGTGTACCAATCTATGGTACAACAGTTGACCAAGGACGGAAACATACGCAGTCGCACGCGAAAAGCTTCACCAATCGGTGACATTCCCAATACAATGTGCACGAACTTTTTTACGCGTTCCGTGAAGAGTCCGAACAAAGCCATAGGACTGGTCTCGGTAGCCTTGCCTTTTAACATATATTTCGAGGTTTGAATGAAATAAAACGAATTATATTCGTTTTAAAGTTCTATACCAACCTGGCGATCTCGCTAGTTCCGTCATCTTCTCCAAAATCTCAGCTTTTTCTTCGGATCCAAAGAGATTGGGTACATCGCCAGTATTAAGCAGCATACTCAGATCCTCAAGAAAGGACTCGTCTTTAATTTGGGTGTCACTCATCAGGAAAACTCTTGGCTTGCCCTCCAAACCAGCGCGTAACAATAGATGCTGGACATCGTCTCGCCACTCCGTCGGTCCGTAGGTTCGTGTCATCTCGATCGTGAAGAGGATGTAGTCGCACATGCTGGTAGCCAATCGCGTACAAGATGTACGCCCGGAACCTCCGACACCGACCAGTAGTGCGTGTCCGCTGTCTTGTTGGAGGACGCGCGAGATGCGCGATATATGCTCCACTGCATAGCGGAACAGTACCAGTGACATTGGAGTTTTTGACAAACTGTTGTACTCAGTGAGGTAGTATTCCATTTTTTCCTACAAGATCATATTGTTCATCGTTTAGTGCATCTTACATTGAATTCTATAAGTGCTGAAATATTTTATTCGCTTACATTTAGGTCTTCAAGGTCCAGCACTTCATCATAAAGCCTAGGATCAGCATCTGGTTCCATGTAGTCGCCAAAAAGCAAGTTGCCGATGTGATGTCTTTTTATCTGGACCTCATCCTCAAGCAAGAGATGTTCCAATACTTTATCAATAGGCTGACGTAGATGCTCATAGCAAGCAGACTTCACCATTCCGAATAGAGTTTCACGATCTTCATCGTCTACGAGACGATCGTGAAACACTCTGTATATCTCGTGGATCCAGAGCCTTATGAGCTTGTCTCCATCTTTCATTTTGCTAGCTGGGCACAGGAGAATGCCACCTATGACGCGACTGTAATCTCGCAAGTTGAATGTGTAATGGCTCTTGCTTGGAATTGGAAGAAATACCTCAATAGCTTTACGATAGACCTCGGTTGTCGCTGCTAGCACCATTTTTCCTAGAAACAGATACTTTTACAGTCAGTGATAAAAAAGAAGAAAAAGATTAGTACTGACCTAGTCTGGGAAGGCTGCTATCGAAACCTCTAGCAAAGTGCCAGTCGAGTATCGAGCCGAAAATTCTTGCCATTGCTGCGTCGTCGAAGGAATCGATGCCTATTGCAACCAGATGCCTGATAAGTCTTGATGTGACTTTATTTGACGCGCCTCCTGGTGGAAGCATCGCAGCGACAAACAATATGTCGACCAGTTGCAATACAGTTGTGTCTTTGGCATCGAACCAGTGCCCGTGATCTATCCACTGTCTTAGTAGTTCTATTGGTGGTTGAGCTCCGTAGGTTTCGAGTTGAGGCATGCTTAGATCGTCAACGAATAAAGCGCATCTGTAAAAGAAAGTATGAATTAACGTTCATATTGATTAATATAAATTTAAATTCTTGAAATAATTTTATGTATTAGTTTTTACTTTTTGCCCATCGCAGGTCCATAAACACCTTTTCTTCTACGATCCAGCTTAGACATAATGATCTCCTGTGTTTGGTAAGCGCTGGTTCTAGCGCTGAAGTTCAGAACATTTTGCATATACTTGTCTTTAGGGAGGCTTAACAAATAATTAAGAATGACAGTAGATTTTCCAGTCCCAGTCGGCCCCACAAACAGTATAGGTATTCCGCTTTCAAGAAAGAGTGAAAGAAAATAATTCTGTATAGACGATTCGTTCGTTTGTATAATCAAATCACTTAGTCTTGCATTAGCTGGTAGCGGTGCCTACAACCGATTATTTTGCATCTTATTATATCTTGTTATATCTTTGTCTATAATTTTAAAATTACCTGAGTCATGGTGTCCATCCAAGATATCCAACTGCCGTTATTCCTTTTATCGTATACCCAGTCGAAAATAGACCCACGTTCAGGAAAAAGTTGCTGTTTCGTTAATTTAAAGGATTTTGGTTTTGGATATTCGTCATCGTCGCCTACTAAAACCTTTCGAAAAAATACATCCATATCGATTCTGCTAACATTGATCAGCGTCGAACAAGTTCCCCAAATGATGCTAAAGAGGAGCACACTTTGAAGCCATACTGTACTAAACTGTGACTGTCCTTCTAGCATCGCATCCAATATTTTCGTAAAAGACTAAAATTCCAACAAAAAGATACGAAATAAAAGGAGTAATGTAAAATATTAAATGTAAGACTATATTTACTGACCACAAACATGTACAGTTCACTAGACTCGAAAAAAGCTCGACAATTCTTTGCAATAAATGCAAACACTGCAGGAAGTAGCCACTCTACAATATCAGAAAGCAATTCAAGCTGATCTTGCAGTAATTTTGCTTTCAATTTATTTTTGTAAGACTCGAAGAAGGCTGACCATCCTAGTTGGGATGGTTCCATATAAATCATTCCACATCGACTGACAGTTGCTGGCGAGGCCTGTTCGAGATCCGCTGGTTCAAACATCATATTCATTCTGCTAGACATTGAGATTATCTCACCGGACATGAGACACAGCTTCTTATTATCGTCAAGCACAGTGTTCATGTTCTCAATCCAAACAGCATCGACCGGACCATCGAAAACAATCCATTTGCGCTCTAAGGATGTAGACTGAGCGAATTCACGAAATGTGTTAGCTAAAACTCCATCGCTCCACTCGTGCGATACCGGGTCAAAGCTTCCGTACAACTGACCAAGCGTTATGGCCTTTGGATTAATAATTCTGCAACAAGTAATTTTATAAGTATTGAGTTCTTTAAGATCATATATTATAGCGATTATTTTTTCTATTTATTCCTGATTAACTACTCTTCAAAGTACCTAAAAATCACTTTTAATTCTTTGGTAGTGGCATGTCGAACAGCTGACAAATCTGTAAGAGCATCAGCGAGACCTTGATAAGCTCGTGTCTTTCCAGATAAAGTATCTCCGACGACCATGAGTCCATGCCTGACGAGAATCATCTCATAAATCTGTATGATTTTGCCAAGGTACCAAGGTGTTGCCTGGAGGTTTTTATTCGCTAAGTTCAACTTTACATACTTCAAGATTTCATCTCGATCTGGATTAGGCAACGTGATGCCTGGAAATAGATCACTGACAATGCCCTCAAAAAGCGGCAAATCTTGTGCTAAAAATTTGGGTATGTTTACATCCACAATAGCTCGCAGCACCAAAATTGACTCATTCTCTGTGGTGTACTTCAACTTCAAATTTCCTGCAGCCACCAGAACTGTTTTAACAGCTCTCATGCCGTAATCGTAATGACTCTGTGAACTTCATTAATTAAAATTATTAATATACTTAGTGAAATAAAGTATAAAACTGTCTATATTGTTACTTACCTAAGTTGTTCAGAACACAGTTTATAAGTGTGAACGATTTTTTCTGCTAATGGTCTAGCATCCACAAATCCGTAAGAATAGAGTGTAATTTCACCGATCATTCCATAGTCTGGTACCATCATAGCGCAGGTTCGGAAAAGTACCTTCAAGTTATCCGGTAGCTCTTGTCTACCTGCATAACCTGGATTCATCGTTATAATAACGTTGCAAGTCGGATCCAATTTTAATTCCGTGCCCTCGAACATGAAACGTTCCAAATGTTGACCTATTGCCATCTGCATCATAAGTTTTGTTACAATGCGTGTAACAACATGAACACACGTATATTTACAACAATTGGTAAAAATATTACCTGAATCGAGAGTATTTGCTGAGCTATGACTGACAAAACCTCGAGTTCTATACGGTTGAATTCGTCGAAACAAGCCCAAGCTCCGGCTTGAGCTACACCCTTGAAAAATTTACCCATAGCTGCGAAATCCAGACCTTCGGAGCAGTTAAAGACAACGCACTGTTTGGCTAAAGCTTTTGCTAAATCTTTCGCGGTCTCAGTTTTACCAGTACCAGCTGGGCCTTCAGGTGCACCACCTAAATTCAACTTTAAAGCTCCCATAAGAGTTCGGTAGCAGCGATCAGTGAGTGGCGTTATTACAAGTCTTGGGCTATTCCCTAGATACTCGAATCCATATTCAATATCTGTGGTGATCATCGAAACAGTTATGCTACCCGACCCCCAATAATACCTAAAAGCATTATTACCATAAGCTTAGAACTTATTATCAATACAATGTTTAATTATTCTGTATCTGTATATTTATTACTAGCAAAAAAGGACCCCGAAATTGAGCTTTAAAGAATTAGTTTACTTTTTATAGTATAAAGTTACCTCAACTGTGATATCCAGGTGAAATCCATGACATCCGAAACTTTTTTCTGAACAAGAAGCTTAAGAACGTCCCTGGCATGAACGTCGATTACTATTAGACCGTTCATTGTGATTCTTGCACCGGGATCAAGTTTACCTCTAACAAGCGCCACAGTTTTATCGATCTGCGCACTGCATTTCTGGAGATAGGCAGGGGTAGAGTTGTCGTCAAAAGATTCGCACACTTCACTAGTCCAATGAATCTGACTGGCACAGAGGACAATCTGTCCCGGCCAAGACAGTATCCACTCCTCTCGAATAGCTGAGAAATAAGCGATTATAGCATCTTGAGCTATGTCTCGAAGTGAAGTCTTCATCAAATCCTCCACCTAAAAAACATTATAATTTTTTTATTCAATAGCTGTTATTTTTTACAAGCGCGTCGTGGATTCAATGTATACCTGTGATAGCCATCTTTCAACCAGGCCCTTAGCATCGGCAGGATAAATTTTTCCACTGAAAGGGACATACTCTTCCTCTTCGGAAAGCATACCCACGATTTCAGTTTCTTTAAAGAACCGCAAGCTCTTTATGCCTTCGAAACACTTTTTCAAATGCGGCTGAACTCTTTGAGGATCCTTTGTCTCGGAAAGAATTTCTAGCAGCTCGTCATTGGACAGGAAGAAAAACCTACAAATCAAACGCGATCTTACCAATTATCATTATTGGATAATTAAAAAGGGCAGATATATAGAGAATACTGAACCTAGGGAAAAAGAGGCGCTTCTTCTCGAGGTAATCGTTGAGGCCTTTCTGAATATCGTCAAGAAGGAGATTGCAGGTCTTGAAATTTGGAAGCATATCTTTCATACTGGTGGCTGCGAGAACGCCCGTGTCCTCGGCAACGTATTCCATTATGGCGCGCCAGGTTTTGTCGACCTTCCGGAAATTCTTGGCCTCAGTGGGCATTTGACGCATTATGTCCTCGCTGCTGAAAATGGGCTCGAGGTACATCCAGGTCGCTTGACAATTGAGCCATTGGTCAATTATATCCTGCATGGATATAAGTTTCTCCTCCCAGCTCGTCATATCGCTCTCGAAGGCTTTGACGAAAGGCGAGCCCCGCATAGTTTGAGCCTTCAGAATATGATCATCTAGCAGCACTTGGATATCATCAACAGCCGAGAGGATCTTAACTCCAGTCTCTCTGTAAGGGTTTAGCTCGAACTGAACTGCCTTCCACTCATCCTGCATCTTTCTCAAATTGCACTCGAGCGCGTGTTCCTTGGAAGCCCCCGATGAGATCTCGTCAAGCTTGACAACGTGAACCAGCAGTCCAAATTCTAACATGTCGGACAAACTGCTATCTGGCTTAGTAATAACGGTTACTCCGGCAATCTCACTAATCATTTCCCAGTGGCGAGGCTTCAGTCCAGGATTACAGATGGCTTGCAGCAGCGTCAGGAATTGCTTGAACTTGTCGACCTTGCCACGGGTCATCTCGGCGATTCTTCTAGGCGCGGGCAGTTCGTTAAGAGTTCGACCCAATTTGTAAAGGGTCTTCCAGGCGGCGTCGGTCTGCTCGCGAACATCTTCAGCGTCAAGGGTCTGAAAGGGTCCGTACATCCAGCGTTCGTAGTTCTTGTGGAAATCCAAGACCGTGTGCCAGAGGACATCGAACGTGTTGACTGTGGAGCTCATGATGGGTAGGGTCAGGTAAGGGCTCACTTCCAAATCCAGAAGCGACTCCTCGAAGTTGATGTCTTCCGCTTCCATCTCCATCTCTTTCATCTCTTGGGTACGAAAGCAAATGTCAGCTAAGTATTTAGGAAGAAATCTTAGATTAGCATGCGCTACCCACCTTGGGAGATGAGCTCGATTTCGCCAACAGCCGAGACCATCTCGTCCATGGTCATAACGGGCGGATCCTTTTTCTTGAAGGTCTCGATTCTCTGCTGTAGATCGCTCATTCTACTATCGAAGGCGTGTCCCCGACTTTTCAATACTCCCTCGACGAACTCTTTGCGCATGTTAAGTCTCGCGGTGGCAAGTTCCATCACCATCTCCATCTCGCGAGGCCACATGAAGGCTCTGGTGTTTAACTGGATGTCCTCGGGTCGAAAGTCCGCTCGGTGCTCAGCGAGGAAGACCACGAGCTCGGCGCTTGACTGCAGCTGTGTTTTCAGTTGGAACATGCTTGAGTCGCGGCTCTCCAGCAGGTAGTTGTAGAGATCGACGACGTCTTTCGTTACTTCCGGACTAGCTATTGAGGATAAAGAGAATTTGGGTTTCGTATGTTTCATTCGGGCGATGCCAATTTAGACATCTGACTCACCGGAAATGCGCTCGGCGATCTCATCGAAACTGTCGCACACCTCACGGTTATTAATGCGAACTTGGTTTAGAAAGTGTTCACAGAGGTTGGAACGGAGCTCCTGCAGAATATCGCGTAGCTTCTCGTTCAACGCCGTACAATCCATCTCTATCATGTTCAGAGGTATCTGAAATTGGGAGAATGCATTTCAGAAAACGTTTATACACTTAGCTAAGCTGTGAGCACTGGGGTATTAATACAAAAAGAATTATTACTTTGTTGCGAAATAAAAACATTTCCTTGCGTATTGCATCGTATCCTTGGATTTTGGCACCAAAATCACGCAAAAATGGCGGTGGTTGCAACTCTAAGTAATTTTCCAAATCTTGTTTGGCTGAGCCGTCAAGAAGATAAAAATACTTTTCGTATCGTTGCAAATAGGCTTGAGAACCTGCCACGTTATGGAGAATTGATTCTAGTGCTTCGTCGGTAATTTTTAGTACCTGAGAAAGTCACGTTCAACGAATGAAATCGGTTATATTGGAAAGCTATGTTTAATCAAAGTTATGGAACTAGGGCGTACATCGTCTTCCTGGCGATGAACTGGAAAGAGATAAACCTGATCCTGAATTTCAGGGAATAAAATGTTTTCAATGCTTGGAATCCCCGAAGCGACTTCAATTATCATGTCGAAGCATTTAGATAAAACTTGGCGCATTTCCATAACAGTTGGGTGGCACTCGAGTTTGTTATCGTCTAAAGTTGTCTTCGCGGTAAACGTCATAAATGGAGTTCTACAACATAAGCCAATAGACCATAAGGCATCGCATTAAAATTACAGATATTACAAAGTGTAAACCAACTATGTTGCATTCTTTGAAATAATATAAGTTTAGTTTTGATGCTTTGACCAAAGAATGTTTATTTAAATAAAAAACAAATGAAAATACTATCAAAATTATTATAATGCACGGGTATACCGGATAAACATTAAATCTTGATATTCCGAATCGAACGAGTTGCCATCCATATACTGAATGAGGAAATCTCTTAGATGAGTCAAAGTTCTCAAGACAATGATCCGCAATTGCCTCGATAGGAGACCATTGACGCTGCTAAAAAATTTTTCGAGCAGAGCGGTCGAGGCGTCGGCTGCTTTGTCAAACATTCTAGACCAAGCCGCCTTCATGTCGAGAAAAAACTCGGCAACCTCGGCGAGCCATTCCTCGATCAATTTTCTCTTGGCGGAGGCGCAGATTGTTTCCATGCGAGTAATAATCTCAAGAGCTGGAACTGGCATAACTCCAAAGTCCTCGATGTTGACGATTCTCATGTGACGATATCTGGAATGACGATTTCGTTCGAGTCGTATAAAAGAATGGACTTTGTCGAATGGTTTCAAGTTTGGCAAATTCAGGCTCACCTTTGATACCAAATATCGCAAATGGAACGAGGAATATCATTCGTAATAAAAAGATTGAAATCCATGAAATGACCGGCTGTGACTTTGGCTTGGTGCCAAGGAACCGGTGCTCGAATTACAAAAATCGGCCAATCGATCGGTAATGTCTCGAAACCTAGATAACGTATTTGTTCTGGGTCTTCTAGAATAGTGTCTATTATAAATGAATTTAGACACTTCTCGTACGCTTCGATCACTTCTTTCTCATTAAGTTTGATTATTTTATTAAAACTGCAATGCAACAATTCTGTATTCTACAAAGATACATTATATGCTTCACGGTGATCAAACACCATAACGAAAATGAGAAATATGAAAAAATGTAAGAAAATGTGTAATAAAGTGAAAGTAGCTTTTATTTAAAATTGGAGAAAAAAAAATCATTACTTTATCATTTTATTGAATCCAATTTCTTTTCTTAGTGCACTGTTTGTAAAGAGTACAGAGCTTTTCTTATCGTCATGACAAGTAAACGTTATTCCGCGTAAACACTCCTGAAAGGATTAACGTATCGACTGCTTAGTACAATGATAATATACGATGCAAAGAATAATAAAAATAAATTATATGTATAAGAAAATATATGTACACTAAGGTAAGAAAATGTGGAGCCAAACTCAGTAAAATTGTCGGGATATAATAATATCTAAGATATTGTACTATAAATATCCTTAAAATTCCGGGATAATTATATTCGATTTCTGAAATATTTTTGTACATTTACACTTTCTTACACTTTCCTACATAATCATATTTTTACGTTTCCGGTCGGATTGTTACAAATCTCATACTATACTTACTCGGAACGCTTTCGCAACCTGCCAACAATACGTTTCTTGGCTTCTTCCGTATTTCTTCTATCGTAAGGTAGAATCGAGAACTCGCAGTACATTTTCAATCTATTATATTTCCTCAACTGGTTGCATCTCATCGTGTGTGCTTTTAAATCCTTTTTGTGCAATTGCTTCATCTCCTCGAGTTGACTCTCGATAGTTCTCGGCAAATCGGCTTCGTTAAATCGTATATTCTAATTTCATTGGCAAGAGGTTAACAATTTTTGAGTTATAAATTATTGAAAAATCGAAGCCTTATACTACAAATACACGTATACAAATGAGAACTAACTTCTTCATCCAAAGTCCCATCATCTCGTGGCCTTTTTTTCTTCGTGCATTTTTTGACCTTATTCGGATCATACTTATGTTTCAAAGCCTTCAAGCTGATGACGTTGTCGGGAAAATTTTTAAGACTCTCGGCTCGTTCTTCCTGTTTCCTTTTTAATTCCGCTTCGTGCAATTTGACACACTGGATACGCGGATAAGTGAGTTTTCCCTCGTCATCGAACAGATGATATTTGTTGTCGTTCCGCTTTCGCACTTTACCTTTCACGAGATACCTGTCCGTCGTCTCCAATTTGTACAGCATCTCCGTGGACTTTGAGAGCTCGCAGTCGATGCCGCATGGTCTTAATTTGGCGCACCTACACTCCATCTTTACGCTGTTGGTAAAGTACATTATTTTATATTTATTATTTACACATTGTTTAACCAAGAATAACACCACACAGTGCGACTAATCCACTGGTAACGCTGGTCGCGGACATATGCATAACACCGGTTTGTCACCATAGTAACAGTTACTACTTTTCACTTTGGAACAGGTGCGTGAAGAACAATATTGATTTAATAAAAACTCTTGTTCTTAAACAATTGTATCTATGTGGCGCCATAAATTTATGAAGACTTTATTTTTCGTTGGTGATAGTTTAAAAAGTAAACTGAATCAGTCAACGAATTACACATTATACCATGTGTTTTGGGCATCGAATTAACAACTTTCTTAAGCAATTTCAATACAATTGATATAGTTTCATTTTCTTAATCACTTAATTTCGTACATTAAAATTTATTAAAATATATATAATTAACTAATGATTTAAAAAATTGAACAATAATTGCATATTTTTATAAATAATTATCTTTATTTATATCAATAATATATTATCTAAATAATTTTCTATATACATATAAAAATTCTTAGATTTAAGGTAATACGTTGGTTCAGTGTAAGTTTTTCATAAAATATATAGGTAGACGTATAAAAGATTTATTGAACATTTGGCACAGTTCCAGCATGCAGTCTTATATTTTAATAAATTTCTCTAAAATTCATCAATAACTAGTCGAAGGCTCGTTCAAACGGTCTCGGACCAAATCACTGGCGTCTAAATCTCTTGTTGATTTTGAAGATTGTCGATGTCGGAGCAAATCTGCAAAGAAAAGTGCGTTTAATTTTTTAAATATCACTGCAATTTCTGATAATTTTGACAAATTAATTGCATATCGTACTCTGATCGGTGGCTGAAAAAGTTTTAAGAAGGAATTCCTTATCTCGGGCCTGCCAGACAAGCATTTCACGCAAAATTCGTACCATCTGCTTCGAAGCCTCCGCTTTCGCCCTCAAATAGTAAACGGCCACGCTGTAATTGTAAAAAATCATTTTTTCCGTCAACTATTTTCACATATTCAAATCTATATAAATTGTGTAATTTTTGTACTAAATGCAATACAATATCAAACATTTCAATATTAAAATTTATGTACTACTATATGTATTTATTGTACTACTATAGTTTTGTAAGTGAAAATTTTGTAAGAGATAAATAATGCAAAACCAATTACCACATAGCGATAAGCAGTGCGATGCCGGTGCCTGGATTAGCAATTTCTCGGAGAACATTCCAGAAGCCACTGTCCCTTCTCACGTGCAAAACCCGCTCGATGATGAGTTCCCAGGTGTAGTCGTGACCGGCGAACGGGCCGCAATACCGAGTGTCCACGTAAATCAACACGTAGCTGAGTACTGTGATCGCGCTGAGCATCCCGATGAAAGTTAGAGCAAGAAAGAGCGTCTGCGTCTGTGCGGCTCGCCAAAATTTCGAGGGAGGCTCGCAGAAGCTCAAGAGCTCGCACTTTTTCACATAGAACGTCAGGAGCAGCTTCGCGAGAACGACCAGTGACATTGGTGGACTGAAGTAGTGGACCACCCAAAACAAGCTTTGGTTGTAGATCAAGTTGAGCGTGTTGCCGGCTATGTCGAAGGTCGGCGCACCGAATCTCTTGCGTACTAGTTTCGATGACCGAATGGCTTGTACGAAGAATGTCCCGAAAATCGAGACGAATAAGTCAAGGAGGATCAGCCTGTAGATCTCCTGAGCGAGTCTCGTTTGCCAGCAGCCAGCCTGTATGCCTCGAGTCAGCCAGAACGACAATAGCGTCGCTAATGCTATTACCGCTATTACGAACACGCGTATCATAGTTATGTAGAAAGCTATTCTAGTTTTGGCATATCTCTCGTACTTTACCTACGATCAAGATGAATTGTATGTAGTACATGTAAAGATACGTCTGTTCAAAATACTGAAAAAAGCTTTTGTTGGCTCTCTCTGTACTCACCGACCACGATATCAATGGTGGAAATAAATTTATGATTGTAGTCATCACTACTGGTACTGTTAAAACTGAAAATACTTTTGACTCATCGGCTTCATGCTCATTTAGCAAGAGCCACAAGAGACCACCGGTGCCACACATGATAGCAAATATTAAGGTCGTCATTGCTACCCTGATTAAAAGCGTCCAAATTCTCATAGAACAAGAGACGAAATTTGAAGAATTTTTCGATTCCCATAAAAGTTCTTCGAGTTCTCTGTAAATTGAAGATGAACGTAAACTCGCTGCTCTAAATGAGGATATTCCCCAGTCCCAACTGCAAAAAATTTTATTTGCATATCGGTTGTAAGCACCACCGGATGTTTCAATGTAACACTTCTTATACGATCGCGCCACTCTGAAATTCATTTAAAGATGCTGTATCATAACGATGATAAAAATAAAGTAGAATATATACAAAATACGAAAAATAACAATTTTGAAGTGCACTCACTTGAAACATAGTAAAATAAAGGTAAAAACGTAACAAAATAAAAAGGTTAAAAAATAAGCTGAAGGCATGTCATAAGCAACATTTGAATCAACCATTAAAGTATCGTTAATATAAAATCCATAATAAAAAATACTATTTGTAAAAATGCCCTGAAATTGAAAATTAAATTAAAATAAAAAAAATTAAACTCTTACAAAATAAATGAAAAATATTACATTTCCTAATAATAAGTCCCATGAACTGAAACTTTCATTCTGGTGAGATTGCACTAGGGTTTGTGGTAGAGTAATAAATAAAATACTGAAAACACAACCAACTGTGTTCATAATAAACAACCATCTTAAAAATTTAAAGTAACTTGCAATTCCACTTCCAAAATGACCTTCAATCGTTTTAATTGGATGATACCAAAGTTCGATTGATGATCCCATTTGACGAACTGCTATTTTCATCTAAAAATTAATTTGTGTAAAATTTTGGCAGTGCTTCATCTTAAAAAAAAAATAAAAAATTTTATACTATTACCTTTGATGCAGACATACTTGATCTATATTGTAATTTTTTCCAATATGAAATTGGTTTTCTCTTCGATTTTTGGCTTATAGATAGTGTTAATTTAGCTTTCACAGATCTTTTAAGAGTTAAGCTTTGTGGCATATTTCTAATCATTTCTAACCTTAGCAATTCGGATACCGGATCATTTTGCATAAGTTTGTTTTTGCGTTCAATATGATTAGCAATTGTCACAGCTTGTTCTTCCATGGCTTCTGGAGATGTTTTCGGTAACCGTAAAGTTGTATATGAATAAATTAAATTAGCTGTTTCACTATTTTCTGAATCTTCGTTATCAGTTCCTAATATTAAATACATATTATTTTAATTAAATTTTATTACTTGATTAGATATATTTAAAAAATTTACCTTTTTCTTTAACAGACAAATTCTGTTCATAATTAGTATTATTTTCTTGTTTTTCAGTTTTAGTTTCTAAAGTAAAATCTATATTACTTTTATTTATTTTACCACTTTTTAAATAACTACTAGAAGGATGAACTAAACAAAATAAAATGATTAATTGAAAATCTGTGTCATATTTAATTAAAATTAAGTGCATAAAATAATTACCTTCATTCAATATTATTATTTCTTCAGGAGAGTCATCATTCCCACTCGATATAGACTTTAAGTTTAACATTATGCTCTCATATCATAAACATCAAACGACAAAGAAATTTTTATTTTACACTGATATGGAATTGCTTCATCAGATAAGTATATTGTACTATTTCAGTGTCTTAGTCATTCAACCATTCACTAGTAAGACTTCTATCAAGTAGCAATTTGTCTTCAATAAGTTACTCAATTACACCTAAAACAATTCATACCTGTTATAATAATTAATAACCTATAAATCATTGTAGCAAAAGTTTTCTTAACTTTACTTTTATATTACATTTACTAAAATATATTATCTACATAATTTAAAATCGAGAATAAATAAAAAATTTTCAAATTACAATATAAAGTAACAGGAAATGTTAATTATGTTGATAGTTTCAAGTGTCAATCACTGCAACGTATATCTATATATAAAAATCCTGTTATACGTGATCGCTCCGAACTGCACAAGTATGATAATTATATATATGAGAATAGCTAAACAATACACAACTGTTGCATCTTGCCAGCAGACAGACCATGGCCTTATTATATTGACATATCGGTAAATTATCGTGCGAGTACAACAAATGCAGGCATATATTGTCGAAATTTCGTGCTTACACGCATGCGCCAGATGTGTAAAGCACGTGCTGCTATCTGGGTATATAAATATTTACGTATCAATTGTCGGCAAAATAGTTGCAATGTGTTCTTTTACATGTACGTATATATCTATATATAGGAGAAACATGTGCATTGGACCAATAATGACCGACCAACTGATTGCATTCAGCATTCGTTTTATTATACATATTTTATTAAGTATATGCACTTATTAAGAATATATAAAATTTCAACATACTTAGCAAATTTTGCAATTTCATACAAAATTAATTTTTTATTTTCATAGAGCATCATTGCAGCAAATCAATATCATTGTAAAACTTATGAAATTATTGGTATATTCGTATTATAAACCAGCTGCATATCTTATATAATATGATATTAACATATATGACATAGGTTTCCCTTTTGATCAGCTTCTAATAGGGTCAACTATTCTTATGATTTCTACAAAACTTAAATTTGAACTGACACTCTTATAAATAGATGTAAATTCCAAAAATGATTACAATTTTAGTGTTCACTGCACATACATATTAATTCAGCTGCAAGAATTTTACTATTTTTTAGGTAACAAAAATTTTGTAGCAAACAAAAATTTACGCATGTTAATTAAAATTTTTAAGAAAAATAGCATTACAAGAACTCATTCACCAAATTACAAATTAGTTTGATTCTGTTTCTATAAGATTACTAATATACGTTAATATTATTTTAAAAGTAAATTATACGTTTCTTATTTTAGAAATGTGAATTAATCAATTTATTTTTGTACACTTTTTTATTATAATAAATAATGCATAACATTCTACTGTATTTGAACTCATACCTATAAAATATATTCAAGAACGCTATCTAAAGAAAACGGTATTGTATTCCCATGTACAACTTCTGCAGTACATTTAAACTTTTATTTTAAGGCAAAATTATATACATTTATTTCAAAACCAAAATTGTCAATGTAAAAATACTTTGCCGAACCAATATAAAATGAATATATGAATATACATGCAATTGACATTAGTTTATATATAATACATAATTCAATACATGTAAGTAAATTAATATTTAATCTACATCTTTAATATCTATAAAGTTTGATCAACATAGCAATATGTTAATAGCAATTAAAAGATTATTTAATTTTATTGTAAAAGTGCTTAGGAATGAATTATCGCTTGTCTCATTGCAACATCAAGAGATTAACATGATAATGCAGTTAAAAAAAAAGTTTAATATTACTAGTTTGTATACGAATATGGTACAAATATTTCATATAAATTGTTTGCTTATATGGTTTGTTTGAAAGTGATAATACAAATAGACTGGAGTATTACAGTTGAACCATATCAACTTTTATATGTTAGCAGTGTATAGTACTTTATATGTAGGTATTTAGAATAAAAAGCGTAGCCATCAGTCCATCAGTAATTCACACACACATTCTTCGCCGATCTTGTATAAAAATCTGCAAAAGAAATAAATATAATTAATAACAATGAAATATAAACATATATTCAATAATAACATTCCATGTTTACAAGTACTGCAAATTTTTCTTTTACGTATTATTCTAATATTATTTTTTACCGTTGTATAAGTTAAATTTTAATAAATAATTTATATAACGTAATAAAAAACTTACTATAACAAATAAGTACGAATGTCAAACGCATCACCACATGCTGTAATCAGAATCTTCATGATCAAATGCTATAAAGAAGCCAATGATAGTCAAATATACAACGACATTGCCTGCTAATGTCAGATAACATGCTCCCCATTGTATCTGTAAAATTTAAATAGTAATTTATAATTTATTATATATAGAGAGTCAATAAGAATTACCATTTATGTATTTTAATAAAATAGAATTAAATATGTCTAGAATAACTAAAATGAAATATTTTGTGACATTAAAAAAAATTACTCACAACAGGTTCATTTGTTGGAGCTCTTGCTAACACAATAGGAAGAGCAAATGATGATACAACACATCCCATTGTGAGAAAGATTGCTAATTCTAAGTATGGATTACTAGTAGTTCCTGAATCTTCAGAGTAACGCCTTGCTATCAATGTGGGAATTGGTGATAAAATATAAAATAATACGACGAAAAATGGCCACCAAACTCTAAAATACATATGAAAATTAATAACATCTAAATTACATAACTAAAATGTTATTTCAATAATGCAATATTACTTATATGACGGAAGTGCACATCCAAGTATGACAAATGTCATACCAATTGAACCAGCAAAAGCTAAAGTAACGAGCCTAGAAAATAAAACATTTGTGCATTAAGAACAGTTTATCAGGCAAATATTGTTAGATTCATAATAAACAAAAATTTTACTTACGCTATAGATTGAAACCAACAAGATCACCATTAATAACATGAAACAAGATAAAAAAAATATTATTGCAATTTCATAAGTATAATAATTTATAATTAATTATATTATTTTATAATAAGTTAATTATAATCATTGTATATTTCCATAAAAATATATTAACTCTAAAAAATATGTAAACATTACAGGGCAAGAAAATAAACTTTCTTGTGTCACAACAAAGTTTCGAGGTTATGGATGAATCATAATTGTGATCAATTGGAGTTATTAGGTACCATTTTTCCAAAATGAGATTTCTAATTTCATAAGTAAAGGATCACAATATCTTAGCATAATTAAATTATCAAAGTTATCAAAATAACCTTTAATTCCGGTCATTGTTGAATCAATTTGCTACTCTGACGGCTACGCGTTTATTGAATTTTTGCTTATCGTCTCCTTTTGTATTGCTCTTTCCTTCTTATTTTTATCCACTTGTCTGTAAACAAACCAGCACCTTATTCCAGCAACATTTTCAATACTTGGCAGCTCAAAAGTTTTTTAATAAAAAAAAATGTATTTTGAGTCTGTTCACACTTCGAAAAAGCCTATACTTAGTATAGGCTGCCTCACAAAGTTCTGAACAAACAGTGCGTCTGCATTCGAGTCGACCGTCAACTAATGCTGCGTGTGTATTACTGTATATGCATTTCTCGGTGCTGCTGCTGTTGCTACCAGATTCTCCACCATGAATACATCGGAAAATTTGGGATCAACAAGAATCACAACGAGAGGGTCTTGAACGCAGACGTCGAAAAATGTCGTCGCGTTGCGTACGCGGCTGAAAATCGTAACTGTATAATAAGTAAATGCCAGTGGCAGTGTTCAGTGGTGGCACTGTTGTCTTGATTGTTGATAAAAAAAGCGAGACTGCAAGAGAGAGACGAAAGATCCAAGCTGAGCTGAGTGCCGTACCGGTCGACTCGGTTCAGCGTTGCAATTTCGATTCAGGAGATTCTACTCGGCTATGTTCAGAGCAAAACTACCGTCAAGCGCGTATACCTATACCTATTCCATTGATGATAGTTTACAGTTTCTGCTCACCTACACGGAGAGAAAAAACATGCGATGGTAGTAGGGAAGCGTAGCGTGCGTTTATATATATATAAACTGTACCTATATATATA